>JASTWK010001921.1:0-22153 GCA_030770225.1 Temnothorax unifasciatus | reverse complement strand
AGGGGCGAGCAACAAAATCATACGTGCATAATTGGTAGGGCACTGTCCATAGAATATTTAAATAACAAAAAACTCGAGCAACAAATTTTTTACTTAACTTTTAGCCACGGAAGTCGTAGATGACGGTCGACGCGGAGATAAATAATTGTTTATTGACAGTTAGGGGCGAGCAACAAAATCGCAAGTTGCATATTCTGGTAGGACACGGTCCATAGAATATTTAATAACAAAAAGACCCGAGCAACAAATTCTTTACTTAACTTTTAGTCATCGAAGTCGTAGATGACGGTCGACGCGGAGATAAATTAATTTGTTTATTGACAGTTAGGGGCAAGCAACAAAATCATACGTTGCATATTATGTAGGGCACGGTCCATAGAATATTTAAATAATAAAAAGACCCGAGCAACAAATTCTTTTACTTAACTTTTAGTCATCGAAGTCGTAGATGACGGTCGACGCGGAGATAAATAATTTGTTTATTGCAGTTAGGGGCAAGCAACAAAATCGCAAGTTGCATATTCTGGTAGGGCACGGTCCATAGAATATTTAAATAACAAAAAGACCCGAGCAACAAATTCTTTTACTTAACTTTAGTCATCGAAGTCGTAGATGACGGTCGACGCGGAGATAAATAATTTGTTATTGACAGTTAGGGGCGAGCAACAAAATCATACGTTGCATATTCTGGTAGGGCACGGTCCACAGAATATTTTAAGACCAAAAAGTCCCGAGCAACAAATTCTTTAACTTAATTTTAGCCATCGAAGTCGTAGATGACGGTCGACGCGGAGATAAATAATTTGTTTATTGGCAGTTAGGGGCGAGCAACAAAATCATACGTTGCATAATCTGGTAGGGCACTGTCCATAGAATGTTTAAATAACAAAAAAACTCGAGCAACAAATTCTTTTACTTAACTTTAGCCACGGAAGTCGTAGATGACGGTCGACGCGGAGATAAATAATTGTTTATTGACAGTTAGGGGCGAGCAACAAAATCATACGTTGCATATTCTGGTAGGGCACGGTCCACAGAATATTTTAAGACCAAAAAGTGCCAAGCAACAAATTCTTTACTTAATTTTTAGACATTGAAGTCGTAGATGACGGTCGACGCGGAGATAAATAATTTGTTTATTGCAGTTAGGGGCGAGCAACAAAATCGCAAGTTGCATATTCTGATAGGAGACGGTCCATAGAATATTTAAATAACAAAAAGACTCGAGCAACAAATTCTCTTACTTAATTTTAGCCATCGAAGTCGTAGATGACGGTCGACGCGGAGATAAATAATTTGTTTATTGCATTTAGGGGCGAGCAACAAATCATACGTTGCATATTCTGGTAGGGCACGGTCCACAGAATATTTAAATAACAAAAAAGACCCGAGCAACAAATCTCTTATAATTTTTAGCCATCGAAGTCGTAGATGACGGTCGACGCGGAGATAAATAATTTGTTTATTGGCAGTTAGGGGCGAGCAACAAAATCATACGTTGCATATTCTGGTAGGGCACGGTCGATAGAATATTTAAATAACAAAAAGACCAAGCAACAAATTCTTTTACTTAACTTTTAGCCACGGAAGTCGTAGATGACGGTCGACGCGGAGATAAATAATTTGTTATTGACAGTTAGGGGCGAGCAACAAAATCATACGTTGCATATTCTGGTAGGACACGGTCCATAGAAATTTAAATAACAAAAAAGACCCGAGCAACAAATTCTTTTACTTAACTTTTAGTCATCGAAGTCGTAGATGACGGTCGACGCGGAGATAAATAATTTGTTTATTGACAGTTAGGGGCGAGCAACAAAATCATACGTTGCATATTCTGGTAGGGCACGGTCCACAGAATATTTTAAGACCAAAAAGTCCCGAGCAACAAATCTTTAACTTAATTTTTAGCCATCGAAATCGTAGATGACGGTCGACGCGGAGATAGATAATTTGTTTATTGGCAGTTAGGGGCAAGCAACAAAATCATACGTTGCATATTCTGGTAGGGCACGGTCCATAGAATATTTAAATAACAAAAAGACCCGAGCAACAAATTCTTTAACTTAATTTTTAGCCATCGAAATCGTAGATGACGGTCGACGCGGAGATAATAATTTGTTTATTGGCAGTTAGCGGCGAGCAACAAAATCATACGTTGCATATTCTGGTAGGGCACGGTCCATAGAATATTTAAATAACAAAAAGACCCGAGCAACAAATTCTTTTACTTAACTTTTAGTCATCGAAGTCGTAGATGACGGTCGACGCGAGATAAATAATTTGTTTATTGACAGTTAAGGGCGAGCAACAAAATCATACGTTGCATATTCTGGTAGGGCACGGTCCATAGAATATTTTAAGACCAAAAAGACCCGAGCAACAAATTCTTTTACTTAACTTTTAGCCACGGAAGTCGTAAAGAACGGTCGACGCGGAGATAAATAATTTGTTTATTGACAGTTAAGGGCAAGCAACAAAATCATACGTTGCATATTCTGGTAGGGCACGGTCCACAGAATATTTTAAGACCAAAAAGTCCCGAGCAACAAATTCTTTAACTTAATTTTTAGCCATCGAAATCGTAGATGACGGTCGACGCGGAGATAGATAATTTGTTTATTGGCAGTTAGCGGCAAGCAACAAAATCATACGTTGCATATTCTGGTAGGGCACGGTCCATAGAATATTTAAATAACAAAAAGACCCGAGCAACAAATTCTTTAACTTAATTTTTAGCCATCGAAATCGTAGTGTGATGACGTCGACGCGGAGATAAATAATTTGTTTATGGCAGTTAGGGGCGAGCAACAAAATCATACGTTGCATATTCTGGTAGGGCACGGTCCACAGAATATTTTAAGACCAAAAAGTCCCGAGCAACAAATTTCTTAACTTAATTTTTAGCCATCGAAATCGTAGATGACGGTCGACGCGGAGATAGATAATTTGTTTATTGGCAGTTAGGGGCAAGCAACAAAATCATACGTTGCATATTCTGGTAGGGCACGGTCCATAGAATATTTAAATAACAAAAAGACCCGAGCAACAAATTCTTTAACTTAATTTTAGCCATCGAAATCGTAGATGACGGTCGACGCGGAGATAGATAATTTGTTTATTGGCAGTTAGCGGCAAGCAACAAAATCATACGTTGCATATTCTGGTAGGGCACGGTCCATAGAATATTTAAATAACAAAAAGACCCGAGCAACAAATTCTTTTACTTAACTTTAGTCATCGAAGTCGTAGATGACGGTCGACGCGGAGATAAATAATTTGTTTATTGACAGTTAGGGGCGAGCAACAAAATCATACGTTGCATATTCTGGTAGGGCACGGTCCATAGAATATTTTAAGACCAAAAAGTCTCGAGCAACAAATTCTTTAACTTAATTTTTAGCCATCGAAGTCGTAGATGACGGACGACGCGGAGATAAATAATTTGTTTATTGACAGTTAGGGGCGAGCAACAAAATCATACGTTGCATATTCTGGTAGGGACACGGTCCATAGAATATTTAATAACAAAAAGACCCGAGCAACAAATTCTTTTACTTAACTTTTAGTCATCGAAGTCGTAGATGACGGTCGACGCGGAGATAAATAATTGTTTATTGACAGTTAGGGGCGAGCAACAAAATCATACGTTGCATATTCTGGTAGGGCACGGTCCACAGAATATTTTAAGACAAAAGTCCCGAGCAACAAATTCTTTAACTTAATTTTTAGCCATCGAAGTCGTAGATGACGGTCGACGCGGAGATAAATAATTTGTTTATTGGCAGTTAGGGGCGAGCAACAAAATCGCAAGTTGCATATTCTGATAGGGCACGGTCCATACAATATTTAAGACCAAAAAGAGCCAAGCAACAAATTCTTTACTTAGTTCTTAGGCATCGAAGTCATAGATGACGGTCGAAGATGCAGTATTTATTAGTGGCATTGTTTACAGAACCTCATATTTCGAAAATTTGTTTACGCTATCTTAAAGCAACAAAAAAGCAACAAATTTTGTGTATTTGTTTTTGGATTTGAGCACTCTATATGTGTTTAGTATGTGGTGGGGCTAGCACTGTGTCAAGCTGGCCCCCCCACATGCGAAAAAAAAATATATAGAGTGCTCAAATCGAAAAAACGTTTATACCAGAATTTGTTGCTTTTTTGTTGCTGTAAGATAGCGTGAAAACATTTGGAAATATAACGTTTTTTAAGATGTAGTCAATATAGTGCTGTCTGTTAAGTATTCGGATATACGTATTTTCTAAAAAAACGTTATATTTCAAAAATGTTTTCACGCTATCTCGGAGCAACAAAAAAGCAACAAATTCTGGGTGTATTTGTTTTTTGGATTTGAGCACTCTATATGTGTTTTTTAGTATGTGGTGGGGCTAGCACTGTGTCAAGCTGGCCCCCCCACATGCGAAAAAAAATATATAGAGTGCTCAAATCGAAAAAACGTTTATACCAGAATTTGTTGCTTTTTGTTGCTGTGTAGATAGCGTGAAACATTTGGAAATATAACGTTTTTAAGATGTAGTCAATATAGTGCTGTCTGTTAAGTATTCGGATATACGTATTTTCTAAAAAAAACGTTATATTTCAAAAATGTTTTCACGCTATCTTGGAGCAACAAAAAAGCAACAAATTCTGGTTGTATTGTTTTTTGGATTTGAGCACTCTATATAGGTTTTTCATTATGGGGGGGGCTAGCTTGACGACAAGCTGGCCCCACCCATTTCGATCGCGATTTCCTGCTAAACGGTTTGAGCAACAAAATCCGGACTAGAGCAACAAATTAGCACATAATTAGCACTAAATTTTTTAATAGGTGCGGATTTTTTTTGCGATGGTGGGGGGGGCTAACTTGATAGGGGTGGCGGAAATAATTGGTACATGAAGTAAAAAAAACACCATATATAATTTTACTGACACATATAATTCTAAGGTTAAAATACTTCATATATATACATATAAAAGTTGACGATAAAATTATGTTATAGTACAATAGAAAGTTAATTGTATTGAAAGTAGATTGTACATGAACTAAGCACTATTGATTTATACTGATTTCTTACATATTATTATCTGAAATATATGCTATATTACACATGCTATACAAAAATTATGTTATGCATGTAATTGTTTATATATTCCACATACATTAAAACATTATATTAATGTTTAAAATTATCCTTTTTTATATTTTCAGTGTCTCATACTAATCGCTACACGATGGACTGTAAGTAAAATACGAGTTGTTCTGATGCCTTTAGATATTATTTAGGAAAAACTGATGCAAGTTAACTACTAACATAGTTTTCAGAATATTTGGTGCTTATAGATCCGTTTATGTATGCTATGTAAGATATATATGTATTATAAAGTAATAAATATAAAATTATAACTGTTTCAATTATACTTACAATTCTATAGTAACTTGTTTTTAATTCTCTTACTGTAATCATATGCTAATATTGGGTGAAGTAAAAAGTTCTAAGCGTTTTTTTCGCTTTATTTTGATGATGAAATTAATATAGTTAGGATTATTCCGATTTAGATCAAATATGCGCCGTTTTGTTCGATAACTTTTGTCCATTTTGAAGGCAATTTCGACATTTTCGACGATTGGCCTACCAGAGCGTGCCTTATCTTTGACGTCCATATTACCAGAACGGAATCGTTGGAACCACCGCTTTGCTGTTGCATTCGATACTGTATTGGGTCCATAAACAGCACAAATTTTTTGGCCGCCTGCTCCGCCTTTTCACCTTGGTCGTAGTGGTACTGAAGAATGTATCAAATTTTCTCTTTTTTTACCTCCATTTTAGAACGCTGTAACACAACTGGCTTCACCAAACACAAGACTGACAAAGAACTTTTTTGTGAAGCGTAATGTCACCTCGAAATCGCCGTATAGTATGACCCGATGCGATGTGTATACATCGTGAGATATGGCTCACTAAAGACATCTAGCGAAAAAACGCTCAGAACTTTTTACTTCACCTAATATGTATTATATTACGTATTTCCTAAAGATTTTCTAAACATGCCTAATATTGGTTTGCAAAGCATCAAAGTAAAGCACAATATATTAAAGTATAGAGTAAAGTGCATATTTTGGATCAGATCCTAATTCAGATCAACGTCTCTCTAGCCGACTGTATCTATCATATATGGATTTTTTTTTCATTATCGTCTATAATTATCCCTTATAGCTGTAGACAATAGTGAAAAAAATCCACATATATGATAGGTACGTCGGCTAGAGAGGCATTTCAAATTTGTTGATCCGAATTAAGATCTGATCTGAAAAATGCACTTTACCTTAACAGTAACAGAACAATATGAAAGTCTTTTCAAAAGTGATGTACGGTTGCTCCGACATACAGGTCAGCATGACGGGTTGCCCATTTGTGCAGAGGCGCATGATTGTTCACAGCTGCGTAAGCTTTGGCACATTATAATCACTCACATATAATGCGTCAAAGTGAATGCAGCTGTGAATAATCTTGCGCGCCTGCACGAATGGATAACCCATCATACTGACCTGTACGTCGCTACAACCCTGTACATGAATTCATATGTAAACTTCATTATATGTATATAAAAAAATACAACTAACTATTCTTATATCTTGACAACCGCTAATGATAGATTATATCTCCATCTCATACGGTTGCCGAGATATTTGTTTATAAACGATACGGAAGACTTTCTAGTGCCAACAGACGTGGCCTTGACCTTTGCGGCGAGACTTTTTTGTCTCACCAGCTGTGTTCTGACTGAGATTATGATCAGGGATAGGGGAAACCGCGGTGTGCACGGAACTGACTTTTGTAAATAAACTCGTCACAAAAATTAAAGGAACACTTAAATTTTCTTAAAAATTAGGCAAAATTTGAGCAGCTGTATCTTCGTTAAAAATGAACAAAATTTAAGTTTAAAAAAAGGGTTTTAAAGCTTGAAATCTCTACTTTCAGAAGATCACTATTTTCTTTCAGTTTCTGTGAGTTTGGTAATTTTTACATATAGAAAACCACGAGCTGGACAAAATGGGAAATTTTCTTCTCACTTTGTGGGCCTGTCACGTGCTCAAAAAAATTCTGCGAAATTTTTTGACTTTCCAATGTGAAAGCTCGAAGTTTTCCCTACAAAATCTTTTTTTAAAAATGTTTCTTACGATTTTTTGTTACTGAGTTAACACGGATTGAATAAGAAATGAGCATTTTGACTTTGATTGCTCATAACTCCGTTAAAATCATCGTACCGCAATTCGCAAAATGGATTCTTAAAGCTAAAACTTTGCTCTATCAAGTCGTATAATCGCCAATTTTTTTATAAAGATGTTTGGATACATTACAAGTGAGTAAAGATGTCGTAAAAATTTGCAATTTTTTACTTTTTTATTTAGATCCAAAAAACAATTGTGCAGAACAACAACAAAAATTTATTCTTTACGTTTTTTTGTACTTTTAAGTATCCTACATTTAAAAAAATTTGCCGAATAGCTATGAGATTTTCTTCATGGTGGCCACTATGGTTTACGGGGCAAAACGTACAAAAAATTGTGAAATTGCTTAATTTCAGTAAAAATCAAGAAAAAAATTAAAAATAACGTCTGACGGACGTTGAAAAACTGTTTTCAATTACGCTGACAATACATTGAAGATGAGTAAGTGTCAGCATAAGCTAGAAAGACTTTTTTATAAAAAATTAATGTTTCGTGTTTTAAAAATTTGAAAAAAATACCGCCGGCATTAGCGTTACCCAAAGCATACGAGGAGGTTGCCCGGTCGGATTTACGCTTTGTTATGCGCGCGTGCGCGTGCGCGTATGTGTATGTGTGTCATTCAGCTGAGACCTCGCGACTCGTCGCTTTCGCAGTATTTTATGACTCTAAACTCATTTATGACTGTGTGTGCGTGCGCCTGCATGCGTGTATGTGTATGTATGCATGCGTACATGCGTGCGTGTGTGGGTGAGTGGATAGATGGTCATAGGTGGTAAAATAAATTTTTTAAAATTTATACCAGTATAAGCTAGAAAGACTTTTTTAAATAAGAAATTAATGTTTTGTGTTTTCGAAATTTGAATAAATTCATTTTACCACCTACGACCATCTATCCACTCACCCATACATGCACGCATGTACGCACGTACACACGCATACGGAACACACACAACATACACATACATACAAACACGTGCGTGTGCGCGCACGTATACATAGTCATGAATGAGTTTAGAGTCATAAAATACTGCGAAAGCGACGAGTCGCGGGGTCTCAGCTGAATGACACACATACGCATACGCACGCGCACACGCGCATAGCAAAGCGTAAATCCGACCGGGCAACCTCCTCGTATGCTTTGGGTAACGCTAATGCCGGCGGTATTTTTTTCAAATTTTTAAAACACAAAACATTAATTTTTTATAAAAAAGTCTTTCTAGCTTATGCTGACACTTACTCATCTTCAATGTATTGTCAGCGTAATTGAAAACAGTTTTTCAACGTCCGCCAGACGTTATTTTTAATTTTTTTTCTTGATTTTTACTGAAATTAAGCAATTTCACAATTTTTTGTACGTTTTGCCCCGTAAAACCATAGTGGCCACCATGAAGAAAATCTCATAGCTATTCGGCAAATTTTTTTTAAATGTAGGATACTTAAAAGTAGAAAAAAACGTAAAGAATAAATTTTTGTTGTTGTTCTGCACAATTGTTTTTTGGATCTAAATAAAAAAGTAAAAAATTGCAAATTTTTACGACATCTTTACTCACTTGTAATGTATCCAAACATCTTTATAAAAAAATTGGCGATTATACGACTTGATAGAGCAAAGTTTTAGCTTTAAGAATCCATTTTGCGAATTGCGGTACGATGATTTTTAACGGAGTTATGAGCAATCAAAGTCAAAATGCTCATTTCTTATTCAATCCGCGTTAACTCAGTAACAAAAAATCGTAGAAACATTTTTAAAAAAGATTTTGTAGGGAAAACTTCGAGCTTTCACATTGGAAAGTCAAAAAATTTCGCAGAATTTTTTTGAGCACGTGACAGGCCCACAAAGTGAGAAGAAAATTTCCCATTTTGTCCAGCTCGTGGTTTTCTATATGTAAAAATTACCAAACTCACAGAAACTGAAAGAAAATAGTGATCTTCTGAAAGTAGAGATTTCAAGCTTTAAAACCCTTTTTTTAAACTTAAATTTTGTTCATTTTTAACGAAGATACAGCTGCTCAAATTTTGCCTAATTTTTAAGAAAATTTAAGTGTTCCTTTAATTTTTGTGACGAGTTTATTTCAGTTTTTTCACTATCGCCTGATTCTTAAGAGTTAATTGTAATTAGCAATTGGCCAGCTTCCAAAGCATCGTCGTTTACCCCGTCATTGTCATTTCGCTAATACGAGATGTATAATTGGTGATGCTGTAAAACATGTAACTCCAATCACATATTACAGTATTTTTCGTCGTTGTTTGATGATGTCTATATCTATGGTGATCTGTAATATAAGAAATGAATAAAAATGAGAAAACGCTTGGCGTCCGTTTCGTTAAAATTTCCTACGCTTTTTCGCCTTAATAAACGGAACTGCATAATTGCCAGCAGTATGATCGAGTAATTCCAATAGCAAAGATTACTAGATCTCATTACTAACAATTACACAGTTCCGTTTATTAAGATAATAAAGCGCGTGAATTCGTACCGAAACTGGCGGCGAGCGATTTATCAATTTCCATTAAATCTTTTAAATTTCCTTTATATCTCATTGACCAACATAGGTATCAACGTCATCCAAGAACAGCGGGAAATTGTAATTAGTGTGACTAGAGTTGTGTTAGACTAGAGTTATTTTTTCATTATTATCAAAAATACATCTCGGTCAGGGCACAGAGCACTATTAGCAACGTGACAGTAACGGCGTAAACAACAATGCTTGGGAAGCTAGTCAGTCGCTAAAATTGCGACAAACTTTTAAAAATAAATCGATAGTAAAAATTCTGAAATATTTACAAACGTCGGTGCCGTGGATGCTACGATACTCGATCTCCGTGATAATACTTTCGGACGGAGAACAGCTAGTGATAAAAAAGTCTCACCGCAAGGTCAAAGCCATGTGTTTTAGCGCCAAAAAGTCTTTCGCATGATTTAACGCCAATATCTCGGGAATCGCAAGAGGTAGAAATATGATACAAAAAGCACTAATTAGTTCGTAATCGGCACTTTTGGAATTACTCGATCTCATTACTATAGCAATTGTACAGTTCCATTTATTTAAATGATAAGGCGCGCAAATTTGTCCCGAAACAAGCGCCGAGTAATCATTCATTTTTATTAAATGCTTATATCTTGGCAACCGCAAAGGATATAAATATGATTCAAATATTTCTATCAATTACGATTGTCGATATACGAACTTGTTTAATGGAAACGAATAATCAATTGATGCCCGTTTCGCTAAAATTTTCCGCACTTTTTCGTTTTAATAAATAGAACTGCATAATTGCCAGCAATGAGATCAATAAGTCCAATAAAACAGAATACGATCTAAAAAGTGCTTTCGGAGACATATTTCTATCTCATACGGTTGCCGAGATATTTGTTTATAAATAATATGGAAGACTGGCGCCAACAGACGTGACCTTGACCTTGCGACGGGACTCTTTTCTCTCATAGACTGAGCCCGTTGGATCTTACCCAGATCTTTCAAGATCTGAAGGACAGAAAATGTTTGCAGTGACGATTTTCTTTTTTAATTGTATCCTAACCTAAATGTTGGAAAAGGAAATCGTCACTGCAAGCATATCTTCTATCCTTCAGATCCCACTAGAGAAGCTCTCTAGTGGGAATGCTCAGTATATTATACATATACGTCTATGTGCAAAACACATATAACTCCAATCACGCTAATTACAATATTTCTCGTCGTTCTTTGATGATATTTATACCTATGGTAGTTTATGAGATATAAAAATTGAATGATAATGAGAAAGCGCTTGGCATCCGTTTCATTAAAATTTCCTACGCTTTTTTGCCTTAATAAATGAAACTGCATAATTGCTAGCATAAGATCGAGTAATTCCAATAGCAAAGATTACTAGATCTTATTACTAACAATTACACAGTTTTGTTTATTAAGATGATAAAGCGCGTGAATTCGTACCAAAACGGACGACGAGCAATTTCTCAATCCATTAGGGTGTATCCCCATGGAGCAAGAAAATATCAGAACGGAATTAAAACAGAATTCCTTTGATTGGCTAATATCCCATCTTGAGAGCCTCCACCTGAAGATTAGCCAATCAGAGCAATTCCGTTTTAGTTCCGTTCCGCTATTTCTCTCTCCATGGGGATGCAGCCTTAAACGCTTATTGTTAGATCTCTGACCAACATAGGTATCAACATCATCCAAGAACAGCGGGAAATTGTAATTAGTGGTAGTATTAAGTAGTGTGACTAGAGTTATGTGATTTTTGCATTATTATTAAAAATACATCTCGTATTAGCAACGTGGCAATGACGGCGTGAACAACGATGCTTGGGGAGCTAGTCAGTCGCTAAAATTATGATAAACTTTTAAAAATCAGGCGATAGTAAAAATTCTGAAATATTTACAAACGTTGATGCCGTGCATGCTACGATATTCGATCTCCGTGATAATAATCTCGGACAGAGAACAGCTGGTGATGAGTCCCGCCGCAAGGTCAAGGCCATGTGTCTTCCCAGCGAGAAATGACCCATCGAATCGACATCAAATTGACGTCGAAAACGTATATCGAAAAGTAATTGAAATATTCATCGATCTCGATGGAAATGTGGTATCACTTTCGATGACTTTTCAATTCAGAATAAATCGATTTCGACTCGATATTGATTACTATTTCCTCACTGCAGCTATTATTAGAAACCATAAAACATAATCTTTTTCTTGTATTATACATTAAAATAAATAAATATATTCACATTCCACTACTTATGTGTTTAATAGTATATCGAAAATATATCAAAAATTATCTATTTATTTCTCCCCAATATCTTTATTAGAAGAGCACAAAACTTACAATAGAAATAATTTTTACAATTAATTTATTTATCTAGGTAGAATTGCACATATATGCACATTTATTATTACAAAAATATATTACTTAAGTCTAGATAGAGTTGCATATATATGTATTTATTATCAAAAACATATATTATTTAAGTCGCTAGATAGAGTTGTACATATATGTATTTATAATCGCAAATATATATATTATTTAAGTTCTAGATAGAGAATATATATTGCACATATTGTATATTTATTATCACAAAAAAACAGATTTGACAGATTGACTTAGTGCAATTAACATAAATTGATTCAGTGTAATTAAGATTTAGGAAAGTTTGTCATTGAATGAAGTTTAATTGTCATTAATGCATTTTTTTTACAAAGTCAATTCGTTTAAATTAAAAATAAATGATTAAAAGTAAAAGTAAATGGTTATTTTATATCCCAAGTAAATTGCGCCATAACTTGTTCCTAATATACTGATCATATGTACGTCAAAATATAAATAGTCTTGTATGCAAAATGTAAAAAAAGACATAAATTGTAAACAAATTAATATTAGAATTAGTAGAACAGATGTGTATTTAATTTTCTCTCTTTTATGAGTCTATATTTTTGAAATGTTTAACTTTGAGAATAAAATGTCTGTACAAAATCAACATCTCTAACAATAAGTTAAATAACTGTTGAAATAGATATAATATAAACACTTGCTATGTTAAATGTCATAAATAGCATATAATAATTACTGATATACCCATATGGAAAAATGCACTCAACTTTCGGTGTTAAAAAAACCGTTAAAAAAACACCATAGAAAAACTCTTAAAGTTGGGAGTGATTTCGGACCGCCAATTGAAGGTTAACCATCGTTTGAAGGTTAATCTTTAATTGGCGGTTATACCCAATTTTAAGGGTTTTTCTTTGGATGATGGTTAATCTTCAAGTGATAGTTAACCTTTAATTAATGGTTAATCCTTAAAAATGACGGTATAAACCCTAAAAATATGAATCCTCAAATAAAAGTAACAAATATGGCGTCCCAATAAAAATCTCTTAAGGGCTCCGCTCGCTGAACCGGACTCCTCGCCTCGACTCTCGCTCTCGGACGCTAGCTGCCGCAGCTCTCCCTTTCCTGACAGTGAGCTCTCCCTGGTGATCCGACTCTCGCTCGGTTGGTCTCCAGAACACGTGCCGCAACGATCAATCCGTTAAGGACGTTCTCGTGAAAATCACATTTCTACAGATTTCCTTCAAATTTGGTGTACAGCTTAATGGCAGCACTATCCATAACATGTGTAATTTTTAGAAGTCTTAGCCTCACCGAATTAGAGATATAGAGCTTCAAAGTTTCATTATTTAACACGTAACCCCTATACTGAGGCTTCACAAAAGTAACGTTTTCATTGATTGTAGACGCAATTTTCTACAGATTTCGTCAAAAAACGAGTATGTGGCGCACATTAATATTACAAATATTTTAAAAAAGATTGAGGAAGCCTAGCCTCACCGTTACTGAGTAATTTTAATCCAAAGTCTGCAATTTCTCGCTCGCATATGACGCGAGTCAACACGACGGCGGCGGCGACGGCAATACTGCGCATGTTCTTTCCGACGTAAGCTAGTGTCGCGTATACAGATAGAGCCTCGCTATGTGTGCGCGTACAACCGTAGCAAAAAGTTCCCCTCTCCAGAGAGGCACTGCGTACAGCAGTCTTTCTCGCCCGGCGCGCGGAACTTTTGAGAGAGACTATCACAAGAGAACGTCCTTAAGAAAGAGGTAACAGACTCGACACGTTCGAAGAAACGCAAGCAAGTGCGGCCATGACACCTAACAAGTGAGGAAAGAGGTGGGGCCGGCAGGGGCTCTTTGAGAGTGGCAACTCGCGCATCGCGCCATCTAATGTGAAACGATCGGGCGTTGTAAAACGCGAAAAGAATTCGAGCGCAATATCTGAACAAATTATTTAATTTTTAATAAGTCCAATTATTAATATTTATTTTCATAATTAAACTTATTTTTTATTTTGATAAATGTAAATACCTTATTGTATTAATATTTAATATTAATAATTTAATTAGTTGCTTAATTTAACTTCTTGTTTAATAAATGAGCGGATGTAGTACTGAAAATGTACCTGTTATATAATATTTTAATTTTCAAAATTGTCAAATTACAAACAGGAATTTTGTTGTGACTTTTACAGTTATAAAGTAACTAGAAATGGAAGCCTAAAAAAATTAATATTGTAACGCAATTATTATAATGCTCAAATCATAAAATATTTACATTATCCATGTCTGCCAATACAATTATATAATTTTTTATTCATATTGTATTTTATATAATGGCAAGTTATTATATATTTGACAGGCAAATCAAAATAGCTTCGAATCGAAATGATGAAATATCGATGTCTTAACAAAAAATACATAATTTGCCTGTTTACAGTCTGGCGCGATGAATGTATGTCACAAATAATCTCTTCTTTCAAAAAATGTCATAAAGCACAAACATCGAAATAAGCTCCAAATTTCGAGCATTATTTCGATATGGATGTAATATCGATGATTTCGACGTCAATTTGACGTCGATTCGATAGGTCATTTCTCGCTGGGTTGGCGCCAAAAGTCTTCCATCACGGTCACCTCACTAATACGAGATGCATAGTTGATGTTGTAAATTACATAACTCCAATCACTATATTTTCCCTCGCTCTTGTATGTTGTAGATACTTTTTTTATTTATTTACGTGGAGAAAATCTTTCGATACCTATGACCTTCTATGTCGGAAGCCGAAGGTAGTTTGAGATTCTATGCATGTTCATTAGATACCGCATGCAGCCTACCCACTAAAACCTCCATGATGGTCACCATCAGGCGTTTTTGGAGGATTTTCTGAATACTTAAAAACTTTATTACTTTTGGAAAATAATATTGATATCTATGGTGGTTAATGAGATATAAAGATGAAGAGTGAAAATGAGAAAACGGCCGGTACGTCCCCCCTGTTTCGCTAAACTTGCGCGCGCTGTTTCACTAATATTCGAAAAAGTATAGTTACCAGTTGTAAAATGCCAATAGTGCAGCTTACGAAGTAAAAAGTGCTTCTGGAATTTTTATATTTTTTCCGGTTGTTGAGATATAAGCGTTTTAATATAAATGAAACATCGCTCGTCGCCGGTTTCGTTATAGGATTCATATTTCTATTATTTTTAATTATCGAGATTTAAGTGTTTTATGAAATAGAAAAGTAGGTTGGCGCGCTTTCTTAGTTTTTTGCGTTTTATCAGCTTAGAAGACGGAAAAACATAAGTGACTTTAATAAAATCAGGTAGTTCCAATAGAGTAGAGTACCAGCTAGAAAGTGCTTTTCGAATCATCTTTTCTATCATATACGGTATATGTTAATGGAACTGTTTCTCAATATCTTAGATGTTGTTAAGTATAATCAGATAATAATATTAGTATCAAAATATGTAATTTAAATAATAATATTATTAGCAGATATAAATATTGCGTGTAAATTTAAATACCTGAAAAATGTCTCAGAATCTTTCATATTAATAATTACAGTTTCCATAAAAATTTTCTGACTTTCTCAGAATCGAAATTTTTTTTAGGATTTTTATACAAATTGGAACATATTTTTTTTAGAAAATCTCACAAAATAATATATTTCATATTTTTTTTGCTAACGCATCTTTATAGGAATCTATTGTAGGAGTAAGTATTAGAAAATCTGTGCAATTTTTCGGAAATTTTTATACATTATTTCCGAATATGTCTGAGAAATTTTGTATATTTTTCAGAATTTTTTACGAGTCTCAATTTTTACAAAATTTCTGAAATAATATGAGAAATTTTTTTTACAGGGGTAATAATAAAAAAAAGACTAAAAATAGCAAAACCTTTATATTTATAATAATTATACTGTAATGTTTATATTTATTAAAGTTTTATTTGTTTAATTTATATCTATATTTAAATGCAAAAGTATACTGCAGTTTATTATGAAGCTAAATTAATAGTTAGATTCACCGGTTCTGATAAAATACTTCACAATTAAAAAATGAAAGTGATATATGTATCGTATATTAGAGGGACTTAAAATTTGAAAAGGTACCAATAAAATACGTTTCTTTCAGATAGGTTTTATCGGGACGGACCTAATAAAATACAATGCATGAAAAAAATTACCGAGACGGACCTCCTAAGAGCCAAATGTCCCGTTAAAATACGTATTATGTGAAAAATGGTCCTCCTAAACTACAATTTACAAACATATATATATATATATATATATATATATATATATATATATGTGTGTGTGTGTGTGTGTGTGTGTATGTATGATGTATGTACGTATGTGTGTTATACAACACACACTCTTGCGCACACACTCACAAAAACGCACATGAAAATCTACACACACGTCCATACAAGCAAAATTACAAAAATAATAATAAATAATTTGTATTTTTTTTTAATTAAATAGGGTAAACTCGGGTAAGATAGCCATAGTTTTTTAAAATGCAATAAACATACATTTATTTTTGTTATATTTTAACAGTGTTTGCTATATTCCTTCACTGAAGCTTAAAGTACGTAAAACTATCGAAATTAAGAAGAAAACACTTAACATAAATTTTATATTATCAAAGTATCACAACGTATGCATTGGCCATCTTATCTGATCTTTAAGAAAAAGATGGCCATAGCAGAAAAGATAACCATAGTATTTTTAAATAAATAGTGAGAAATACAAATTATAGGTCAAATTACAATTTACATAGCTTAATTATGTGTGTAACGTTGATTACGGCAGCTTAACTATAATTTATTCAATGTTATAGCAGCTTTTATATATAGCAGACACATGAAAAATTTTGCTGGCCCACGAAAGTAAAAATATGATATAATATTCACAATATTGTTATTTCAAATAGTGTACGCACATAAACTACTGTAAATATTGATTATCTTTGAGAATGACTACAAAAATGCACTGTTTAGCCATTATTGGAGAAATTACAGCCATGGGCCATCTTTTCCGTATGGCCATAATACCCGAGTTTACCCTAAATGGATTTTAATTTAACATGTTTAAAACTTAAAATACGTTTTTTTTTAAATCATATGTCATCAAAGTCAATGTGCAAGTTCGAAAAATTTACTAAACCGAGTAATTTCTATTAAACATATTTTTTCTTTTCTCCAATATAGTGGTAATACAAATCTTGAGGAAAGAGAAAATATGGACCTTCAGCCTAAAGATAACATTATTCAAGATAACATTCCCAGTGTTTCAAACAATTTACAATCACATGAAACAGATATATTAGAGTTGCTTACTCCAAATGATGTTCTTGAAAACATCAAAATATATGATTCGACTGTGTAAGTATTTTAAAACAATTTTTTTTTTACTAAACTTTACTAATTTTTGTAGCATAAATAAAGACCATTTATGCTACAAAAATTTTATTGATAAATTCTTTTTTGGTTGATGACAAGTCTCTTCTGCAAACTGCTACAGATGCATGGTATATGTTGTTCTAAGTTCCTTTCTATCTGAAATAGACGTTTAATAAAGTTATTTAATAGCATAATATGTAGAATTTCTTATGCAGAAGAAATTGAATAAAACTAAGCAACATAAAACAATTTAATATTAAATGCTTTATATAGTCATCAAAAATATAATAATATAATATAATATAATATAATATAATATATATATATATATATATATATATATATATATATATATATATATATGGGGCAAAATTTGTCAACTGGGACACCGGCCTGCCCATAATTGTTTTCATCGCAGAAAAACGACCTTGCGCCTAGAGGTAGTTATGGGTAAGAGCTATCGAAAGCCGTGTGCAACTTTGCAGAATTCAAAATGGCGGTCCCAAGATGGCGCTTCAAAGTGCCAAAAATCTCTTCGTTCTCATATGAACCTTGGATCTTTAGCTCATTCATGATTAAAACAGCTCTAAAATGACCTGTGTTAGAGTTAATAGTAGGTTGACCACGAATCAGTAGCTGGGTGATCGAAATTTGGGATGGTAATCCAATATGGTGGCCAGAAACTTCATTTACACACCGCAAACTACTGACAATTGACCGGATCTACTTGAAAATGGTTGTGCGAGTGGTTCATGGACTGTATATGACAAATCCGATCCCAAAGAAACAAAATCCAAAATGGCGATGATCGGAATCCAAGATGGTGATCCAATATGGCGTTCGATCCACTCTGTATTGTAAATCACTGGAAATTCAGCAGATCCACTCAAAATTCGACTTTTATGAAACTGGATTCATAAAAATGGATTTGACACCTAGGGAAAAACCTTTATACACTGAATTTCTTAAGGGGGTCATCCCGTGTGACGGCCGTTTTTTTAGCTTTTTTCGGGATTTTTTTTTGACAAACAATAAAAACATAGAACTTCAAACTTTTTATCATTTATTTATTAACATTTCAGCAGTAACTCAAAATTTTTTTAGGCCAAAATTCTCACTCAATTATGAGTTATACCACTGTAAAGGCACTCATGTCGAAAAAAAGTTTGCAAGCGGCGTCCATGATTCAGGCTGATCGGCTTATCTAAAATCAAAAAATCAAACAGTATTTTAATCTGTGAAGCTATGGCTATCGCCGGAACTAGGATTATTTGAAAATATTGAAAATTGAATATTTTACACGTTTTCAAAAATTTGATTTACAAATGGCATGATTTTTTGTGATTATTTTGTCATAAAAAAAATAACGGCTCGACATTTTTCAATTATCCTAGTTCCAGCGATAGCCATAGCTTCACAGATTAAAATACTGTTTGATTTTTTGATTTTAGATAAGCCGATCAGCCTGAATCATGGACGCCGCTTGCAAACTTTTTTTCGACATGAGTGCCTTTACAGTGGTATAACTCATAATTGAGTGAGAATTTTGGCCTAAAAAAAATTTGAGTTACTGCTGAAATGTTAATAAATAAATGATAAAAAGTTTGAAGTTCTATGTTTTTATTGTTTGTCAAAAAAAAATCCCGAAAAAAGCTAAAAAAAACGGCCGTCACACGGGATGATCCCCTTAAGAAATTCAGTGTATAAAAGTTTTTCCCTAGGTGTCAAATCCATTTTTATGAATCCAGTTTCATAAAAGTCGAATTTTGAGTGGATCTGCTGAATTTCCAGTGATTTACAATACAGAGTGGATCGAACGCCATATTGGATCACCATTTTGGATTCCGATCATCGCCATTTTGGATTTTGCTTCTTTGGGATCGGATTTGTCATATACAGTCCATGAACCACTCGCACAACCATTTTCAAGTAGATCCGGTCAATTGTCAGTAGTTTGCGGTGCGTAAATGAAGTTTCTGGCCACCATATTGGATTACCATCCCAAATTTCGATCACCCAGGTACTGATTCGTGGTCAACCTACTATTAACTCTAACACAGGTCATTTTAGAGCTGTTTTAATCATGAATGAGCTAAAGATCCAAGGTTCATATGAGAACGAAGAGATTTTTGGCACTTTGAAGCGCCATCTTGGGACCGCCATTTTGAATTCTGCAAAGTTGCACACGGCTTTCGATAGCTCTTACCCATAACTACCTCTAGGCGCAAGGTCGTTTTTCTGCGATGAAAACAATTATGGGCAGGCCGGTGTCCCGGTTGACAAATTTTGCCCCATATATATATATATTATATTATATTATAATATATATATATATATATATATATTATATTATAATATATATATATATATATATATATATATATATATGTCAATTGGCTATTTTGACGACACCGACGAATACCCGATATTATTGCATACATTAGAGTACATTAACCCTCTGACGTATACATAATCAAAAATTTTTCATTTAAGCGCACCAATAAGTATGTATAAGCAATTAACTTATAGGTCGACTACTTTGACGACAGTACAAAATTATGTACTGTCGTCAAAGTAATATGAGAAGACATTATTGACCGCTATAGGTATGTACATACAATTTCGGAAAATTTACAATTCAAGAAGGTAAAAGCGTGAAGTTAGAAAATCTGTCATAGTATTATGTATAATTATTAAATAGTGCTTGATCTGTTAATAATCAATAATTACATAATATAATGACAGATTTCTAATTTAGGAAATAGGTTACTTTAATTGTATTAAAAAACATTATATTTCAATAACCTCTAGTATAAAATCAATTGATATGACATATTTCCTAATTTCACGCTGTCACCTCTCTTCAAAGCTTTATTATTGCTTTTACGTAAACTGTTTTTTAGACAAAGTGGTATTGAATGCGTACTTTCGTCAAATTATGAGGTAAATTACATATACATATATTAGTAATTCGAAGCAAAATTCTTTCTCTTTTTACGTAAAAATATACATTACATACATTACTGTTGTTATTTGCAAATGTGCTTACTGTGCATTTAATATTATTAATAATTTAATATTGCAGATAGTAATGTTCTTAACAATGTTCCAATAATTAGTTAGCCTTTTTTGCTTTTAGTAGTACAACGATTATTATAATACTCTGACAAATGATATATCACTGAGTCTACGCAATACACATCAATACAGTAAAAAACATGAAATTATACAGTAAGCCTCTAAATTTTAATCTCAATGTTATTTGTTGTTTACTAAACTTTAATAAAGCATGCTTATTAGTGGTACGTAGTGCTGATAACATTTCTACTAACATTTCTACTAACATTTCTGATAACATTTCTACTAACATTTCTGATAACATTTTTACGTGCGTGAAGTATAAAATTCCCAGGTGCGGTGACCGCACTCGCCTTCGGCTCGTGCGTCAACTCCGCACCCGTGAATTTTCATCTTCCGGCACTTGTTGCACAAATAACTATTTACATCACGTTACTTAAATAATGTATGTGTAACTTAAACCAAAATCCATAGTCTGCTTTACGTACAAATGTATTTATAAAGATGATACAGCAAATAGGAATAATATATTATTAGACTCTTTAAGTAAATGATTTGCAATGCAGATAATGTACTATGCAGCATTTTGAGTATTAATGTAAAAATATTATTTTCTACCTCTTACATACATTAACTGAATAGCAACATAAAGTTAATCAATCTTCTAACATATACACGTTGACAGTACAAAATTATTGTTTTTTTTTTCAATAAAAACAAAAATTTAATAAATGAACATTGATGATCTTATCACAGCATAGATTTCCATATCAGAGACAATACCATTAAAGACTATGTGTTGGAATCATCAAAGCCCATTTATTAAATATGTTTATTATGGAAAAAATAATACTGCACTATCAACATGTATGTTAGAAGATTGAATATTTACATTGCTATTCAATTAATGTATGTATTAGGAAATAATATTTTAACATTAAGAAGGCAAAGAGAAAAAAAATGGAAACAGGAAGATCTTTCATGGAGGTAAAAAAGTAACACTGTTTGTATTTAAAGTTACATATATATTCTAAAACTTGAAATCACAGCTGAAGCTCCTGCAGTTGCGGCAAACTTATCAACTTTAATTAAATATATCGGAAATTTGCTTATAACTGAGTGTATAAAGAAGGAAAACATGGAAAAAAAACAAGTTAAAGATTTCGTGAAATTATTAACTGATATAACAACAAGTGTTAATAGAACCGTCATTGAAACGCAATCGATTCAAAGGAGACACAAAAAAGTCAATTTGCCATCAGTGGAAGACATAAAAAAATTATATAGTTATTTACAGAAAAAACGGGTTGAAGCTTTTAATGCATTACAACAATCTTTTCGTATTACACTTGACTTTCTTTGGCAGAAGTAAACTGATCTCTATACAAGTGTTTAACAGACGACGGGTAGGAGAAATTGAACGCATTCTTATCAAAATTTTAAAAATTATGAAAGAGTTAATAAAAATATGTACAGCGATCTTTACAAGTCATTATCAAAAGAACACAAAAAGATTGCTAATAAAAGTATCATATTCTGTATAAGAGGAAAATTAGGCCGTTCGGTGCCCGGTTTGCTATCGAACGATTTATTTGAATC
>JASTWK010001920.1:0-22153 GCA_030770225.1 Temnothorax unifasciatus | reverse complement strand
TCGTCCCGAGCTCCTATCCGACCCCTCGGACGCCTCACGGTTGATATCCTGACCCAAGAGGTGGATCCGAGTTCGTCACATTAGATTAAGTTACAAACCCTGTTAGACTAATTAATTCATGTACATTTTAATCCTACACAATATACATCTCATCAATGTATCTAATTTAATTCAAAACACACACACCTTACGTCATGTCCGATATTTAACCCTTAAATGTATCCGATTTTATTTTCCCCGGCTTTTCATTTATTGTTAATTTTATTTCTTTATACTAGATTACATCCTTTTTTTTTGTATCAAATCATATGAACTTCATACTAGTTAACATTTCCTTCATGTCGAATAAAAACGAATACTTATGCTAATGACATCTCCGTTTATTCTTTAATTTAAGACCTCACCCTTGCCTCCCTCTTAAAGTCACACTAGGTCCGATCCCGAGTTAAAGGGATTGAATTCCCTGACTCGAAAGAGGACCGACGATCGCACCGCTCACGGAAGGAGTCTACCGTCTCTACGGACGTTGACCCTTCCTGAGCCATAAAAGTGCGTTCGGCTCGCGCCACGCCCTCAGAGCGTGTACCTGCGAGCGATATTTGTAAGCATCTGGTTGCGTCCTTCCTTACCCTACCCCACTGGTTAGCCTTTCCTTCGCTTCCCAGTTTTCTTTATCTTAATCCTGGGGTTGGACGTAACAGAACTTAAAATTGGGGGCTCGTCCGGGATAAAGTGTGATTTTTCGAGAGCGGTGATGAATACGAGGTCTAATTCTGATAAAGCTGAAGTTGACGAACTGTATAAACAAGCCTTAGAGAATCAAGGCAAAATTAAAACCAGTAACACTACACCATACACATCCACTCCTTTCCCAACTATTAAAACTGCACCTAGACAAATTTTCCCTTCAAACGTTGGCGAGACTGCGGAAGACAAATCAAAATAACCGACGCGTCCGATTTCACCCTTCACGTTTCTGACGATTCCTGGGATAAACAATACTACCTGCACTGCAAGATCAGTCCGTCTCCGACGATCCTCGAATAAAACAATACTACTGCACTGCAAGATCAGTGTCGCGTCTCCGACGATCCCTCGATATAAAACATTTACCTGCACGGCAAGATCAGTATATTCTTCTATAGCATCTCGGGAACAATGGCGCACGCTAACCCTTTCGCGACATTAAAATATGCGGTAGAGGCCGTTCCCTTCTTTGACGGAAAAAATATTCCGTTAACATATTTTATCGAGGGATGCGAAGAAGCAAAAGCCATGCTGCCGATCGAGGCAGAACCGCAATTTACTAAAATAATCAGAACGCGAATTATAGGAGAGGCTCGTCGTACAATACAAGACCAAGATTTCGATACAGTAGCCTCATTAACAAAATATTTAGAACAAGTCTATGGCGCCGCTAAAAATATTTACCAGCTGCAAGGAGAGTTAGGTTGCATATATCAGAAAACGAGGAAGACGTCGTTACGTACGCAAATCGGGTAAAATTGCTAGGGAAACAAATACTAGAGGCCCATAAAAACTCAGGAAATGTCCTTCCCGGTCAAAACATTAAAGCATCATTAGAAAAGACATGTGTAAGTGTTTCATTAGAGGATTAATACCGGCAATTGAACAAAGAGTCACAAGAAATTTAGATGTTCAAGCTACTGTAGCCGACGCGTTAAGAATAGAAAGAGAGCTGCGCGAGATGACAGATTTACGACAGGGGTCCAGTAATCTTACAGTAAAAATCATTAAACGCTAATCGCTTGCGGGAAACCTGCCAGATCTGTTTATAAAGAGGGAACATTCAGCCTCTAACTGTAGGAAATTACTCAGCCTTTCAGCAACTTCATAACAAAATCGAGTTAGGAACCGAAATTTTAATATGTCAATCTGTAAAAAACGCGGACATAGCGCCGACAAATGTCGCCTCCGTGACCCTCAGGCCCGACGATCTGTCAATCTAGTGCAAGAAAGTAATATCTCTGCCAATTATGCTCGAAATCGGGGCACAATGCTAAATCATGCAGATCGAAATAACACAGGCAGTCAGAATAAACTGCCGTAATTTGTCATGGTGCGATAAACCAGGACATTCAGCTAACAATTGCTGGAAAAACAAAACGAACACGCGACGCGAAACGGACCGAAAATTGTTTGTCAGATTTGCAATGGTTTCGGGCATATTGCAAAAAACTGCCGCGGTAAAGATAGAACAAAACGCGACCTCCAAAACTGCGTTATTTTGCCATTATGTAAAGGAGAAGGGCATCTTCTGAAAATTGCGAATTGCGAGATGCAAGCAATAGCGCAGGCACAGCAATGAATCAGGGAAACTCCAATGGCCCCTCGAAGTCGGGTGTGCAACAGGGGTCCGAACGATCTCACACCCTCGACATCTCAGAAGACACAATAGTACAAAAGGACGGGTAAAGATACGACCCGTGACCGTAAACCTCGATAAACACTCGTCGCGTGCCGACCATTCAGGCAGAATTTCGGTAAGCCGATTTCCCATGTTACCCTTATGCGGATACCGGATCCGGCCCCGAATTTATTAAAGAAAAATTTTTGTCCAATAGCAACGCCGGTCAATCACAGTAAACTTTTGCAATTAAGCGGATAAATGAATACCCGGTCTATACTCTCGGAGAGGTTATTTACCATTATTTGGAAAATCAGTAACTTTTAACGTGGTATCAGATGATTTACCGATTCCTCAAGCCGGTTTATTAGGAAACGATTTTTTCGAACAAAACCTTTTCAAACATAGATTACGCGACGGGACACTTAAACGTATCAGGAATTAACATACCTTTCTTTTCACCGGAAACTATCACAGCCTTTCCACGGTCGGAATCTTTATTTTACATAAGGATAGAAAACCCCAGAAATAAAAATAGGATATTTACCGAAACTAAAGGTAGCTCATGGAATCTACTTGGGAGACACCATAGTAGAAAACACTTCAGGAAAAGCATATCTGAAAATTATAAGTACCTTGGACGAAGAAATGGAAGTTCAGGTACCAACCCTGCGTCTTAAACCATTGAATGAATTATTTGACCATTACGAACCATATAGAGACGCATAATAACCAAGAAGAAATTGCAAATACACAAATTAATTCTCCACACATAGAGGAGGATAATCGAATCCCTTGTAAAATAATCAATGGAGTAAGAAGAGGAAAAGAGGAAGTAGATATTAATGAAAATGAAATTAGTGCCAATTGCGTTAATGCGAAGTTAAACAATGAAGACGAGTTTATAAATAAAGAAATATCTATAAAGGAAAACAAAGAATTAAATAAAAATTTTAATCTAGACATTCAAGAGGAAGATTTCCAAACCTCTCCCGAAATGCTAGACTCACGAATCCCTGGAGGGGGAAGTAACCAAACCTCTCCTGAATTATTAAATCCCAAAAATCCTGGAGAGGGAAGTTACCAAACCTCTCCTGAATTATTAAATCCCAAAAATCCTGGAGAGGGAAGTTACCAAACCTCTCCTGAATTATTAAATCCCAAAAATCCTGGAGAGGGAAGTTACCAAACCTCTCCTGAATTATTAAATCCTAAAAATCCTGGAGAGGGAAGTTACCAAACCTCTCCTGAAATATTAAATAATTCCAAAATCTCTGGAGGGGGAAGTTACCAAACCTCTCCAGAAGATTTAAATAATCCTAGAATAACAGAGGCAAGTTTCCAGACTCCTCTAGTATATTCTACTCCGGCCGATTACGAGGAGGGAAGTAACCAAACCTCACTACGTAATACGACAGAATTTTGTTTAAAAGAGCCGAAAAATGAGAGCTCTTTAAATTATGAGGAAAAAATAATATTTCCAAGGGTTGGAATACCCATAAAGGGTGCAGATGTTAATAAAAATACCTCTCAGGTTACTATTGGAGAACTTATGAGAAGGGTAAAATTATACAAACCTAATATGGAAAAAATATATGAAGCTAACAGAAAAAGTAAACCGTCTTCAAAAACTTTGGCAAGTGCACAAATTCGATTCCAGGAGATAATGGAAAATTTTAGAAATCAACGTAAACCGAAACAACACCAATCAACGCCCGAAACATCCACTAACGGTGTTATTTTACGCGAATGTTTTGTATCATCCGGAGAACTTAAGAAAGATAGGCTTACAGAGATTACGAAATTGTTACGACTAGAACACTTAAATTATGAAGAAAGAAAAAGCGTTATGAAACTTATAAGTAATAGTCAAGATCGATTTCATATTCCCGGAGAAAAATTAACAGCAACGCATGTATTGCGACATCAAATACCGACAACAGATGATCGACCTATAAATACGCGACAATATAGATTTCCACAAGTCCACAAGGAAGAAATAAATAGGCAGGTAAAGGAACTGCTCGAGGCAGGAATCATAAAACCTTCTCATTCACCTTACAATACACCCATTTGGATAGTATCGAAAAAGGAGGACTCTCAGGGAAACAAACGTTGGAGAGTAGTATTAGATTTCCGAGGTGTGAACGAAAAAACTGAGGGCGATGCCTATCCATTACCAAATATTGTTGAGATCATCGATCAATTAGGAAATGCAAAATATTTCACAGTATGTGATCTCGCCTCTGGGTTCCACCAAATAGAAATGGACCCTGCGGATAGCCATAAAACTGCGTTTACGACCCCTAACGGCCATTACGAATTTGTAAGAATGCCTTTCGGGTTAAAGAATGCTCCCGCTACTTTCCAACGATTAATGGACTTAATATTGACAGGGATAGAAGGCGTGTTTATTTACATGGACGATATTATTATTTCTGCCGCCACCTTAGAAGAACATGAAAAAAGATTCAATTTAGTAATGGAACGACTCCGCCAAGCTAACCTGAAATTACAGCCCGATAAATGCGAGTTCTTAAAAACTGAAGTAACATACTTAGGACACATAATAGGTCGCGACGGAATTAAACCCGATCCCAAAAAATTAGAGGCCGTGAGACAATTTCCTAGGCCAAAAACACCGAAAAATATTAAACAATTTCTGGGATTAGCAGGATATTACAGAAGATTCATACCAAATTTTTCAAAATTAGCTAAACCTTTAACAAACCTATTAAAAAATGATACGCCTTTTAATTGGACATCTGTTCAAAAAGAATCTTTCAAAATATTAAAACAAAAATTATGTCAGGAACCAGTCTTATAATATCCTGACTTTTCAAAACCCTTTATTTTAACTACCGACGCTTCTGGAACTGCTGTAGGAGGCATATTATCGCAAGGAGAAATAAATAAAGATCGACCAATAGCATACGCGTCACGAACTTTAACTGACAACGAAATAAAATATGACACATACGAAAAAGAAGCCTTAGCAATAATATATTGTGTTAAACATTTTCGACCATACCTATACGGACGAAAATTCACTCTAGTTACAGATCATAAACCCTTGCTCTGGTTTAAAAACGCACAAGATGCAAATATGAGAATTCTCCGTTGGAGATTAAAATTAGCAGAATATGAATATGACGTAGTATATAAAGCAGGCAAGACCAACGTGAATGCCGACGCTTTATCACGAAACCCGGTAAACTTCGAAGACGCAGACTGCAACGTAATTAATCATAAAAAACTTTTAAATCCGAATGATCCTAGAGATGCGGAGATAATTTCTAAAATGTTAGAAGAATCTAACGAGGACGAAGAAAACGAGGATTTCGATCTGTACCTCTCGGATGACGAAAAAATAGAAGATTTACCACCTAACGATGACTCACCTGATAAAAATAAAGATTCTATACCTTTTACGCAGGAAGAACTGCGTGAGCCGCCGGAATCGAGAATAGTAGAAAAGGCATTAATCCACGAACCTCCTAATTATTATAATAGAATACAAACTCGAAGCCAGTCAGCGAAAAATATGCATGATCAACAAGAAAGACCACCGGATCAGGGAGATGAAATCGAAGAGATAGAAGAAAGAAATGATCCGCCAGATAAAGAAAGTGACATAGAAGATAACGAAATAGACGATAAGGAAGACGAATCTAGCAAATCTGGCATCCCAGTTAATGAAAATAAAAACCTACAGATAAAACCAACCATTATTGATAATCAAATACTCAAGGGCAATATAATAGAAACTCGCGACTTACTATTTTTACGTAAAGACAATGTAGCATACTTTGTCGACACTAATGGGAAACCATTAGATTCCGGATCACAAAAGCTATTCGAACGAAATGAGATCCCACGTTTAAGCCCGCTTACCTTAGGTGAAGCAAAGGCCATAAAGTATAAAAAATACTACCATATAGCACTACCCATCAGTGAAGGACAACGGGAAGGCCCAACAATGACCTTAATGCAGATTACCACAGTTATAAAAAACTTACAAGACGTAGCCGATAGACTAAAATTAGAAACACTCAGTATCGCAAAGACAGATATTGTCAATAATGTACCGTGGAGTAATATAAAATCTGTCTTACAATTAAATTTTACTAACTCAACAACCAAATTAATCATATGTAACGGATTAATTAAATACCCTCCTAGAGATCTCCGTTCTATTATAATCGGTGAAATGCACTGTTCACCTACCGGAGGACACCGAGGCGTTACAAAGACATATCATAGAATTAAGCATAAATATTATTGGGAAAATTTAAAAGCCGACGTTCAACAATATATACAACAATGCTTACAATGTCAATTGAAAAAATTAGTGCGAGTAAAAACTAAACAACCTATGATAATTACTGACACACCAGGATCTTCTTTCGATAAAGTAGCAATGGATATCGTAGGGCCTCTGTCCAAAACCGAAAGGGGCAACGAATATATTTTAACCTTACAAGACCAATTAACTAAATATTGCATGGGAATACCCCTACCAGATCAAACTTCCGAAACAATAGCGGAAGCCTTCGTGGACAGATTTATTTGTGTATTAGGGGCACCTAAAGCAATATTGACCGACCAAGGAAGAAATTTTATTAGCGATTTAATGAAAAAGATTGCTAAAATATTCAGGATTCGCAAATTTCGCACAACTGCCTTTCATCCTCAATCAAACGGATCGTTAGAAAGATCACACCACGCATTAGGAGAATATCTTAAACAATATGCAAATGAACAAAAGCAGTGGGATAGATGGATTAGTCTAGCGATGTTTAATTATAATACCAGCATACACGAAGCAACGAAACATACTCCGTACGAATTAGTTTTCGGCAAAATAGCAAGAATTCCATCGAACGAACCTTTGGCCCTAGAAGATAAATTGGCTAATTACAATGAGTATTTAATAAATCTCGTCACGCAACTTCATACTATACAGATGAACGCTCGTGAAAACGTTGTCGAAGCTAAGTTTAAATCCAAGAGACACTATGACAAAAAAATTAACCCTCGAACCTTTAAACCTGGAGACCACGTGTTTTTGCTAAAGGGGCCTAAGCCAGGTAAATTTGGAGATCAATATACTGGACCTCATGAAGTCTTAGAAATACTGAATAAAAACAACGTAAAAATCAGAATCAAGAAAAATAGCCGAGTTGTACATCCCAACCGATTGCGAATTTCTCATATCAAACTAGTTAACGAATAAACAAATAAATAAACAAATAGTAATAAATAAATAAACAAATAAATAAATAAAAGGATACACTATACTATATGGACAATTCAATAAGGTCATATAAATTTCAGATGGATCCCCGGATTAAAGGAGTAACCGCAATATTAATAATAACCTTATGGATACGCCAAACTTACGGGATAATAGGATATGACTGTACTTCTCCAACTACAAACCTAACGACTTTATCACTAATAAACGTTGAAGATTGCGATATTCCACTACCAAGGGTCAATTCTAGCCAAGTCTTCATACAATTATTGCAACTCAACGAATTCGAATCTGTAAAAGTGATACAATGCAAGATAGAAATCGATCGTTCGATCCGGAAATGTGGAATGTTTTCTCATAATTCGGACGTTCTAAATGGAAAATATGCATATATACACGAAGTAACCAGAGAGGCCTGCATACGAATGCACTATTATGGAACCATCGAATTTAAAGGAACATACATAACGGCACTAAAATCTAACCAGACCACAAGTCGCCCGGCGATCCTAACTGGCGTTGTGGACGCCGACGGAAAATGTTCTGGAGGATCCTATTCAGACCTTTACGGAACGTGGACAGATGTTCTCGTACAGGCAACTGTCACAATCACCCTGCAAGATTACCTCGCTAACGTTAAACTAAGCACTAACCGTATACATCTTCGATCAGGAGTGGCCTGTGATTTTAGTACCGCCAAATGCACCGACATAGAAGGAGGAAATACCTTTTGGGAGCCCATACCTAATGACTCCTGTAAATTCACTTCATATAGCACCTTATATAGAGGTTACGCGGAAAAGGTAACCGATAACGTAAACGAGCACTCTCAAACCGCTTATACTGTGAATGCTGACGATACAGTCTTTGCTTTAACCAGCACCGGGAAAGACTTAGCGTGTGGATATTCGCTCATTCGGACTGAGCACCCAAAATTAGTAATTTGGGAGACCTCACCTGAAACGGACATCGCTAAACGAACCGGCCGCGTAGAAAACCTTGACCTTTTTACTTATATGAATTCGAAATTTGTTTACGTAGAAAAGCACATCCGTAACCAGATTAATCAACTGTACAGGAACATCTTACTACAACAATGCAATCTTGAGTTAAAAATGTTGCAAAACGCTTTGGCAATAGCTACACAATCCCCCGACATCTTTGCCTATCACTTTATGAAGGGACCTGGATATATGGCCCTTCTAGCAGGCGAAGTAATCCACATAATAAAATGCGTTCCGGTCGAGGTAAAATTAGTCCACACCCAAGAGTGCTACGAGCAACTTCCAGTAATGTTTAATAACAAGACCTTCTTCCTAACGCCTCAAACACATGTACTACTACGGCACGGAACACAAATTAATTGTAATTCCTTCGCACCTTCTATGTACCTTTTGGGAGACTCTTGGTATAAAATTATGCCGAGGCCAGTAGAAACACTAGCACCTACGGTCATAAAACCCATGACCAAAACTACCTGGAAATACAATAGCCCTGGAGCACTCGCTACCAGCGGCATATACACACAAAAGGATCTAGAAGATCTAAAGGACCACATAATGTTTCCCGCTGAGAGACCCGCTGTTCTTAACACCGTAGCAAGAGGAGTAATGGGAGAATCAACCGTGCTGAGTGGAGGATCGTTCGCCAACTTAATCGACGAGGCTTCTATCGAAAAAATTGCACTCTCAGCCTGGGAAAATTTCTGGAGCAAATTTTTAATCTTTGGCAATATTAGCGCTGGCCTGCTTGGAATATATCTTTTTATAAGAGCCATTAAATTAATACTAGATACACTTGTACATGGATATGCTCTTCATACAGTATATGGGTGGTCGATATATCTAGTAGGAGCAATATGGGACTCGTTAACTCAACTTTTATTACATCTAGGACAAGGAAGGCCTAAAAATACAAATGCCAGTGCACCGGCTCCGAAAAACGATTCGGAACAAAAAATATCAGCTAGCGCACCACTCCATGATCTCGAATGGCAAGCAAATGTGCAACCTGTCGAGCCAATTTACGAAAAACCCAAACACACTTACCCCCTCCTCCCCTCGAAGGAACCCTCCACCTACACCTTTGAACTTAAAGGATAAAAACTTCCCTATCTCCTGTATCAACCTTGCCATTCTGAATCGCATGCTACGACATGTAAGAAATTTAATGTCAAACTGAACTAAAACTTCTCTATCTCCTGCATCAACCTTGCCACTTTGAATCGCATGCTACGTCATGCAAGAAATCAAACAACAACATTCCTTTGTAGACATGGAAATCCAGCACATCGACACCCGGCTATTAACCCGCGGGCCGCTGAAGGTTAAAGTCATCAAAGTGGACTCGCCTGCTTCCTTCTGGGTCCACATCGAAAAAGCGCGGGAAGATCTTGATGACCTCGTGGACGACCTGACGCGAAGGATGACGCGGAGGGGTCATCTCCTCCACGAACGGCCTGACCACGTGCTTCCAGGCGAAGCAGTCGCCATCCACGAAGGGAAAAAGTGGCAGAGGGGGATAGTTCTCCAAATCAACAAAGATAGGATGGTCTCGATCGCTCTGCGAGACTGGGGACGAGTCATCCAAAGACCCATATACGAGATTTATATACTAGAAGACAGATTCCGTGACCTCGACTGGCAGGCGATCCGTTGCGGGCTCGCGAATGTCCAGCCTGTCGGGCTCAAAGGGAGGAGGTGGTCCTGTAGGGTAAATAGATTGATCAAGCTCTTGATCGAACGACGGGGTGGATGGATGAAGATCTGTAAGCCGACGAAATTCGGAGACGAAGCCACACTCGTCAGCCTCAACCTGGAGCCCGAAAGCGAGGACGAGACGCGCGACTTAGAGGGACTATTGATACGAATGGGATGCGCAGCACCCAGCACCCCGGAGAAAAAATAAAGGAGAACATGTGCATGCGTGTTTACGTGCACACGTATGTATTTATATATTTAGGGAAAGAAGGAAGGAAGAAATGCATGTATATTTTATTACAAAGATTTTGATTGTTTGATTAGCTTTTGGTTATAAGTTTATAAATACATGCATTTTGTCCCCTTCCTTTGCATAATCTTAAGTCATATACGCACTCTTGTCTCAATTATATTTACAATACATATCTTTTTCTTAATATTACAAATTTTACATATGTGTCCCTAGTAATAGAATCGTATGCGTTAAGAATAATTGTACGCCAATAATAGCGATATTCTTTCTCCTTATTTCCTTTAAATCACAAGAAATATTATTTTAATTTTCACACATACAAAAAAAAATAATAAATAAAAATAAATAAAAAATTTTTATTATTACGGAACCCTATATTAGACTTTTACTCTGTAAAAGAAAGACGAAAGAATCAAGGAAGGGGTTTTGGTGGTCGCCTATTTCTTTCCTCTTTCTAAAAGCCAAAAAAGACGTTCACTCTTATAATTCTTATATCGTAACTCCAATCCTATAATTTGTAATAAAATTTTATTTCATAGTTACGCTTATAATAACCTTATGTACTCATAATTGTATCTTAGACGATAAACAAGTTTGCGCCTAATTTACGAATTGATCTTTTATTTTTCTGAGCTATTATAATCTAGATTAAGCTTCACTATGTTTCCTTCTTCCTAGAATTTTAATAAATATAATTGTGTAGGTAGTTGAAAAATAACGTGAGGATGCTTTCCTTTCTAAATTATATATGTATTGACAATAATAAGACATAAATACAAGTAGCATAAAAATAATAGCCACTTGACTGTCAAAAGGGTACGAGGCTCCGACACATTTCCCTCCTTGAATTATCTTAATGCAAAAAAAAAGAAAAAAAAAAACCTCGAATCAAATTAAACAAAATATGTGCCGACTATCAACGGCACCCCATGAATATTTCCATTTAGGAATTTCATCTTATTTTATTGTAACCTGCCACCATTGCTATGCAAATCGGCTGCTAAACAAAAATTCAGCTAGCCCCTCGTCATCCTCGGCGATAATCCATAAGGATACCATGCCCAATCAGACGAGTACATAGCAATCCAGCTATACTTAAATGGCAAGTGTTAAACCTGCGATGTCTCAAATATATTAAAAATTGTCAGCAAGCCGGCAAGGCACACAGAAAAAAAAACACAGGTAGTTTTGGGGCTACCGCATGGGTCAGTTGAAAAACTGCCACAAAAAAAAGGGGAATGCCTCGGGACGGACGACAGCCACGTGGACAACCCATTCTAGCTAGTAATGGCACCATTATTGCCCCGTTAAAGGAAGGAAGACAGCTTCACATAAACCGAAATCTTGCGCGTTGCGAACAACATTAAGACATTATTGAAATAAGTAGAAAAATATATACGCGTATACATTAAATATTCCTCTTGCATTTGAATGTGCATTACCATTCTAAGATCTTTGATATAACCATCTAATACATACACATACGGGCGACAGCATAAACCAGAAGGACGAAAGAATAAAGGACGGATTTTATGGAGGTCGCCTTTTCTTTCCTCCTTCTATAAACAAAACCAAAAAAGCTTGCGAAAAACGGAAATCGCTCCTCAATCAATTAGCCTGCAAATGTTGTGTTACACACCCCCAACATTTGTCTAAGGCGGGGGGTGTTACGTCCTGAGAACTCCACGATTTCCCTTTTTCCGCGGAAATTCCTATTAAGCACTTAAGATATCTTTTAAGGATAAATAATCGAGTACGGACGGTTATCGATCGGCGAGTGAGCTTTGATCTCCTCACATTCCTTTTTTTATTAGCTAGCTATTTGTTTGGGTAACTAAAAAGCAACCTTCCAGGTGACGGAATATTGACAGACGGGGCATACGCGATCGGAATTTTATCAAGTTAGTCTGGCCGATAACTATAACCCGGCGACACGACGCGCCAAAAAGGGGGCTTAATCTCAAATAGAGTTTACTTGGGATCTTTATTGCATCATGCGCCTATGCCAAAACTACCCGCGCAATGTCCGACAAACAGAGACGAAATCTAAAACGTGGTTTTAAGAATCTAAGGGCACGTGGGGGAGGTTTCTGTTTGTGATAGGACTACAATTAAGATTAGAAGGATATGCATCGCCTGCCAACATTGGAACAGGGTCGCGAGATAAATAAGGGGACCCTAATAAAGGAGAATCGACGACAAACGAGTCACTGGAAGAATCGCTGGATTGCACCCCCGATAAGACAGTGGGGGCCTTACGAGAGGACTCACCAATGGAAAACCGGAAAAATCGATAACCGTCTCTAGCTTTCTAGGATAGGCGAAAACTTAAGATCTGGCCCTTGGGTGAGAAACGTCTCGCCCAATGAGAAATCCTCCAGATAAAAATTAGAAACATCCCGCCAACCAGAGGTCCCCAAAAATGAAAACCTGATACATCCCACACGAAATTCATCCCTTCCATCCCTTTAACTTTCCTATATAAACCACGACATCACAGGACTCGCCCTCAGAACTACTCTCAGTCTCCCAAGCTTTGGCTTACAATCTCGCTCGTTTTAAGTCACGATTTCAAGTGTAAAGTCAGTGGAAGAGATCCGACCAAACATCCGACTCACCCACCGACCAGACTGACGCCTCATTTCAAGAGAAAATCACCCACGAGGAACTCATCAAGTATGGACGCAAAAGTTCCATCCCCTCAAAAACAAAATCTCCGAACAATTAAGCGAAAGAGAAATCGGCGGAACAAGCGGGCGCGAAGAGAGCTTGACTTCCCTCAGGAGTCGGCAGGTCCTCCGCGCCTCCCCACTACACCGCCTCTACCGGCTTTCACAGAGGAGCCCGGTTGTTCGCACCACAGTCGCCCCGTTGTCGCGGGTTATCGCCCCGTTGTCTTGCCCTCTCGCCACGATCCCGCACCTTTTCGTCCTGTATGTCGGGTGGCTCCTTACCGCGTCCTCCCCGTTAACCCTGACCCAGCCGCTCTCCTCGAACCTCCCGCTTCCCCCTCCTCGTCCCGAGCTCCATCTCCGACCCCCTCGACCGCCTCCACGGTTGATATTCCTGACCAAGAGGTGGATCCCGAGGTCGTCACATTAGATTAAGTTACAAACCCTGTTAGACTAATTAATTCATGTACATTTTAATCCTACACAATATACATCTCATCAATGTATCTAATTTAATTCAATAACACACACACCTTACGTCATGTCCGATATTTACACCATTAAATGTATCCGATTTTATTTTCCCCCGGCTTTTCATTTATTGTTAATTTTATTTCTTTTATACTAGATTACATCCTTTTTTTTGTATCAAATCATATGAACTTCATACTAGTTAACATTTCCTTCATGTCGAATAAAAACGAATACTTATGCTAATGACATCTCCGTTTATTCTTTAATTTAAGACCTCATCCTTGCCTCCCTCTTAAAGTCACACTAGGTCCGATCCCGAGTTAAAGGGATTGAATTCCCTGACTCGAAAGAGGACCGACGATCGCACCGCTCACGGAAGGAGTCTTACCGTCTCTACGGACGTTGACCCTTCCTGAGCCAATAAAAGTGCGTTCGGCTCGCGCCACGCCCCTCAGAGCGTGTACCTGCGAGCGATATTTGTAAGCATCTGGTTGCGTCCTTCCTTACCCCTACCCCACTGGTTAGCCTTTCCTTCGCTTCCCAGTTTTCTTTATCTTAATCCTGGGGTTGGACGTAACAACTACTATTATTGGACAACAACAACAGCATCACCAGGCCTATTGTGCAGCTAATAATACTTGAGTAACTGCGTGTGCGTGTGCGTGTGCGTGTGCGTGTGCGTGTGCGTGTGCGTGTGCGTGTGCGTGTGCGTGTGCGTGTGTGTGTATGTGTGTGTGTGTGTGTATGTGCGTGTGTGTATGTGCGTGTGTGTGTGTGCGTGTGCGTGCGCGTGCGTGTGTGCGTCCGTGCGTCCGTGCGCGCGCCTATTGTGCAACTAAAAATACTAGAGTAACTGCGTGCGTGCGTGTGTGTGTGTGTGTGCGTGCCTGCGCGTGCTCGTGCGCGTGCGTGCGTGTGTGTGTGTGTGTGCGTGCCTGCGCGTGCTCGTGTATCTGTATTGCAACGTTAAACTAAGGGGCCTATTCTGTAATTGTTAACGATATCGGTGCTTCGCATTGCTTTTCTATAATGTAATATTGTAATATATCTGCGCAAAATACGTAATGATATCGTTAACAATTACAGAATAGGCCCCTTAGTTTAACGTTGCAATACAGATACACGAGCACGCGCACGCACGCACGCACGCACGCACGCACGCACGCACGCGCGCGCGCGCGCACACACACACACACACACACACACACACACACACACACACACACACACACACACACACACACACACACACACACACACACGCAGTTACTCAAGTATTTTTAGCTGCACAATAGGCCTGGTGATGCTGTTGTTGTTGTCCAATAATAGTAGTGAAATAACACCTTATTTTGACTTTTAGACGATGATAGCGTCTAAACGGTTGATTTTTATGAATATTGCCCATTGTGACTTTTGATCAGCATCACATAAACTATTTATTTTCAAAGTTTCAGCGAATTTCGCCGAAACCCCAAATACGTATGATTATGGCGGGGTCCTTTGTATCGGGAGTGAAAGAGAGAGAAAATTTTCGTCGACGTTGCCGCGAACACTCACAAGGGGAGGTCACAGCTGACTACCCACCGATTTGGATCTCCTTTCACGTGGTGAATCTGTATGGTAAGTACATACGTCACGTAAAAGCGTTTTGTCCAATGCGCCTTAGAAATAGTATTTTTTTATGTTTGAAATATCGGCGATTTGGCCGCGATCGATACTGTTTGTTCATCAAAATGCGATTGTACAACGTGTGCATTTATAAGATGTGCTGTCTGTAAAAAATATTTATGTTTTTCATGTTTCTATGACTTATATCATCCGACCCAATGTCAACGTTAACATTGGAAAATGTATAATTTAATCGTATATTAAATTCATTTATAATCGTTAATTAAAATACAAATTTAGCATAATAATTAGCGTATATTAATATTTTATTTTTTAGTTTATATTGACTTATTGTTAATTATAATTATTTATTGCATATACCCGGATAATATTTTACACTTATGCTTTCAAAATTTTCTGCCAGCGTTAGAATAACCATCTTTACGAAACATGTATCTATTTTATTTCATCTGATTTTTGTCCGTAAAAATATTATGTATACATATATATATGTAATGTTTTATTTACGATTTTTGGATATATTTAGGTACGCATACATATTTATTTTAATACATTTTTAATATATTTATTTACCATAAAATAATAGGAATATATAATAAGAATTATAAAGTGGGTTATGAAATAATACAAATACTTACAAATAAAATATTTTTACGGACAAAAATCAGATGAAATAAAATAGACACATGTTTCGTAAAGATGATTATTCTAACGCTGGCAGAAAATTTTGAAAGCATAAGTGTAAAATATTATCCGGGTATATGCAATAAATAATTATAATTAACAATAAGTCAATATAAACTAAAAAATAAAATATTAATATACGCTAATTATTATGCTAAATTTGTATTTTAATTAACGATTATAAATGAATTTAATATACGATTAAATTATACATTTTCCAATGTTAATGTTGACATTGGGTCGGATGATATAAGTCATAGAAACATGAAAAACATAAATATTTTTTACAGACAGCACATCTTATAAATGCACACGTTGTACAATCGCATTTTGATGAACGAACAGTATCGATCGCGGCCAAATCGCCGATATTTCAAACATAAAAAAATACTATTTCTAAGGCGCATTGGACAAAACGCTTTTACGTGACGTATGTACTTACCATACAGATTCACCACGTGAAAAGAGATCCAAATCGGTGGGTAGTCAGCTGCGACCTCCCCTTGTCAGACTATTTTGCGCACTACGTTGGTCAACGGATTGTACTCGATCACGCGATCGTGTATGATGAGACAGTACGCGGAGGTATTTGGCGGTACGTTCTCCATGCAATCGAATTCTATTCTGACATCCACGGTGGCGTTTTTGACGGATTCGTTTTGTCGAGAGCAATCGATGATCACGAACGGACCGTTACGTAGAAAAGTCGAAACGGTGAGACTCGGTTCGAGATATTCGTATCCGTAATAGCCCTTGCAAAAACGCGCGTACATATCGTACAGAATCGCCCATCTGTGTTTGCCAAAGTCCAAATTCAGATCGTCATACGGATAGACTTCCGAGTTTAGGTAGAGTTTCACGTTGGTCAATTTGCAGTCGTCGAATCGGCTCGTGTCCGCGGACATGACGTTCTTCCGACCCGTCTGCAGAGCGAAGACGACGTATCGCGGTTTCTCGAGCTGAGTCGCGGTCTTAATGGCCCACGAGTGCTTGGTCGTGTTCTGCAACAGGGAATACTCGTACAGATCCCACGAACGGAAACCCATACTGAGATATCGTCCTTTTTCCAAGGCGCGCAGCATTGACAGCTTGTTGATCTCGCTCAATACCACATGCGGCATTCGCCACTGTATCTTGAGTATTTTGATAGCAGGTTCCAACGTGAGATTTCCCACCAGACAATTGTTGTCGTTGCGCGATCGTATCAAGATTAATTCGTGACGAGCGTTGATCACCACGCGTTTGTAATTCTCGCAAAATCCTAGTAACAGGTTGAGCGGTACGCAGAAATTGAAGTATCCATTCGCGTTATTATGTGGATGCCAGTCGGCGTTTCTCAGGATCACGCTTCTGTCGGACGATACCGTTACGCCCTTATGGAAAAATACACTCAACTTTTGGTGTTAACCGTTAAAAAAACACTATAGAAAAACCCTTAAAGTTGGGTGTGATTTCGGACCGCCAATTGAAGGTTAACCATCATTTGAAGGTTAATCTTCAATTGGCGGTTCGAAATCACACCCAACTTTAAGGGTTTTTCTTTGGATGATGGTTAACCTTCAAGTGATAGTTAACCTTCAATTAATGGTTAATCCTTAAAAATGACGGTATAAAATATAAACCCTCAAATGAAAGTAACAAATATGGCGTCCCAATGAGAATCTCTTAAGGACTCCGCTCGTTGAACCGGACTCCTCGCCTCGATCCTCCCTCTCGGACGCTAGCTGCCGCAGCTCTCCCTGGTCATCCGACTCTCGTTCGGTTGGTCTCCAGAACACGCGCCGCAACGATCAATCCGTCAAGAAAGAGGTAACGGACTCGACACGTTCGAAGAAACGCAAGCAAGTGCGGCTATGACACCTAACGAGTGAGGAAAGAGGCGGGGACTCTTTGAGAGTGGCGACTCGCGCGTCGGGCCATCTAATGTGAAACGATTGGGCGTTGTAAAACGCGAAAAAAATTTGAGCGCAATATCTGAACAAATTATTTAATTTTTAATAAGTTTAATTATTAATATTTATTTTCATAATTGAACTTATTTTTTATTTTGCTAAGTGTAAATACAAATATCTTATTGTATAAATATTTATTATTAATAATTTAATTAGTTGCTTAATTTAACTTCTTGTTTAATAAATGAGCGGATGTAGTACTGAAAATGTACCTATTATACACTCGTACAAAAAAAATAGGGAACACTTCATGAACTCTAAAAATTAGGCTATTTTCAAACTGCTGTAAGTCGGCGAAAAATTATCGTAAAAAAAAATTTAAAAAAGCATTTTGAAGCTTGAAGTTTCAACTTTAACGCACTTTCGGTGGATTTTTAAAATTTTTTTATTTTCTCTGTTGTACGCCTTAAAAAAGAACACATTGTTTTGTTCCTTAAAATTAACTTATGTTTGACTACTTGAAACTCAATTAAAAAATTTTTTTTCACAAAATTCAATTAACGTTTCATAAACTACATAATTTTACCTACAAAATGCTTTTTTTTTTAATTTTCCTACGATTTTTTTTGACCGATTTACACGACTTTGAAGCAAACCCTGTATTTTTTAGAAAAAATGACGTAACTCGATGAAAAATCATCGTAGAACAAACAAAAAAAAAAGCATTTTAAAGCTCAAAATGTCAGCTTTAACGTGGTATCGGTGACTGTAAAAAATTTTTCTGTCTTCCTTGTTTGGTGCTAAAATTAAAAATGTTGATTTATTCCTTAAAATTACACATTTTTAACACTCTGCAGTTTGATAAAAAAAATTTTTTCACAAAATTCAATACAAATACCACAAACTGTAACATTTTACCTACAAAATGCTTTTTTTAAAATCTTCCTACGATTTTTTTTGACCGATTTACACAATGTTGAAGTTAACCCTTTTTTTCTTGAAAAATGACATTTACCGCCGACATTAGCATTAACCAATGTGCACCACGTGGAGGTTGTCGGTCGGATTTTGCACATCGTGTGTGTGTGTGTGTGTGTGTGTGTGTGTGTGTGTGTGTGTGTGTGTGTGTGTGTGTGTGTGTGTGTGTGTGTGTGTCACAGCAGAGATAAGGACTCCGCAGCTCGTCATTTCTGCAGTATTTAAATGACTCCAAACCCTCTCTGCTGTGTGTGTGTGTACGTGCGCGCGCGTGCCTTTAAAATTGTGTATTATCTCCTCTCTGATTAATTACTGCTAGTAGGGAAAAGAAGAGACTCCTCGACCGGGTCCTCCGAGGGGGGAGCGGGGCGGGGGAGGGACCCGAGGGCGAGGGGAGGCTACTATCATAAGTGCTGACCGGCGATAACGATTATCATAAGTGCTGACCGGCGATAACGATTATCATAAGTGCTGACCGGCGATAACGATTATCATAAGTGCTGACCGGCGATAACGATTATCATAAGTGCTGACCGGCGATAACGACTATCATAAGTGCTTACCGGCGATAACGATTATCATAAGTGCTGACCGGCGATAACGATTATCATAAGTGCTGACCGGCGATAACGATTATCATAAGTGCTGACCGGCGATAAACGATTATCATAAGTGCTGACCGGCGATAACGATTATCATAAGTGCTGACCGGCGATAACGATTATCATAAGTGCTGACCGGCGATAACGATTATCATAAGTGCTGACCGGCGATAACGAGTATCATAAGTGTTGTCCGATGATAACAGGGATAACTTTGAGAAAAAAACAATTTTATAAACAAAAAATTTTTTTATAATCAAAATTTTTAAAGTGCTGACCGGCGATAACGGGTATCATAAGTGCTGACCGGTGATAACGGTGAGATTACATTCCTATACTTGTGTCCCCTATTGCTCAGTATTCGCGCGCGGTCTCTCTCTCGCTCCCGTCCCCCCACTTCGCGTTTTTTCCTTTATAAGAAATAATTGGGAGAATTTAAAGATAATAAACTTATTTTTATTATATAAACATTAATTTATTCATTATATGTCGCATCGTATACAATATTGTCTAAAGCATAAGCTAATAGTTCACAATCTATGAGCGAACTTCCGTCGGATATCTCACTCAGTACTTTTCTCGCTTGACATTTATCCGTGATATGATTTTGTCGCAAGATTGTCACAAAATGTTTATACTTATTACTAACCTGTTGTATATTTTGACATAAATTGAAATACACATGTTCGACACATTGTTCAATTTCAAACAAAAATAATATAGTTGCTGGTATCATGTATAAGCATGTATCTCGCAACGTAAGTTTTACAATAATAGCGTCACGCATTTTAACAAGTTCTATAATTAGATCTCGAATAGATAGCGATGAACCGACAGTCGACTGCATGAGATGTTCAATATCAATGCATCTTTCGATGATCGTCGTCCACGTTGCATGAGGAAGCACGATCTGATTTCCCCGATTGTCGCCAAGAATCAATTCCACAAAGGATGTAGATCCCACACTGATTCCGATATCCAAATATTTGTATCCAGTGGTCGTCAGGGCAAATCGTCTGCCCAAGATACGAGGCGTATAACGAGGTTCCGATTTATTGAAACTGTAGAAAAATAAAAGTAGATAAATTAAAAAACAATAAATTTTTAAAAAATTTATATAAAGTACTACTTACGTTTTGCGCTCGTTCGATGGAACTTCATGAGGCGTATAGCGTTTAGGTCCCGATTTTTCACGAGGATACGGCACGTAATAATTCATACTTGTGCTGCTTCCCTCAGAGGAGTTCATCGTCGTTGGTTACAAGAATCGAATCGTTTTCACACACGAGTAACTGATGCAAGACTGAATGTGTAAGGACCACGTACGACTCTTCGATGTAACGAAAATATAAGGGAAGGGAAGGGATTATTCCCTTTCCTTCAACATTTTCAAGCACCAATGTCAGCGCTGCTTACGTAGAAGTTATAAAAATTCATACAAATGACTAAGAAGTTGGAAATGAACCAAGTATACGCGTCAACACCCTACCTTCAAAATTATGATATGGTGGGAAATTTAGGAGAGGGAAACCACTAACAACTAATGGGAATAGGGAAAAGAAAATAAAACATTGTAAAATTTACACACATATATATAAAATTTATTTTTTAAAAAGATGACAATTCTTTCTGACGTTTCAACCACCAGTTAAATATTTTCAATACATTTTGCAACGCGCAATTCTTAACGTGTTTTCCACATCGCATAGTATTGGTGGCATCTAGAATATTCAAAGATTCGATATCTTCGTAATCCACATCCAGCGTCTCGATGTTTAGGTTTTTTCTCGCTTTACTCTCGAGCAGATCCACCAGCCATTCCCGTTTCTGGCATCCCTTGACGTACACGAGGGTCGGTATTTCGTCGTCGTCGTCGTCGTCATCGTTGTCGTTCTCTTCCTCACCGAACACGGCCGACATAATTAAACGCTTCACCGTGCTGTACGGCACGTTTCCGTCTTCCCATCGTAATCCATGGTGATTGTGAATCAACCAGGAAGCGCACGATTTGTCAGATTTTGTGAGGAGATTCCACGGCATGGGGCACGTAAAGATGTAATGCGCCAGAACGGTCCCATTTCTCAGCACCGCCGCCTCCTTCACAACAAATTTCATCCCGACGACGAAACCTTGCAGATCGACGAATGTTGGCGCGATCATGATGCAACGAAGAAACGATCCGTACGATCCGTACGATCACATCGCGATACATCTGCCTTTCTTATATCGAAATTTTTTACCGACATTACAATTTACGTGAGTTTGCGCACTACGTTTGACAATGGACAATATTCGATTACGCGGTCATGCAAGATGAGACAATAGGCGGTAGTATTTGCAGGCACGTTCTCTTTACAGTCAAATTCTATTCGCACATCCACGGTGGCGCTCTTGATAGACTCGTTTTGTCGGGAGCAATCGATGACGATGAAAGGTCCAAGTGTCAGGAACGTAGTCAAAGTGAGAAACGTATCGTAGCGATCGTATCCGTAATAAGCTTTACGAAAACGTGCATACATATCATAAAGAAGGGCGTATCGATTTTTGTCAAAATCTAGATTCAAGTCATCGTATGGATAAGATTCAGAGTTTAGATAAAGCTTGATATTGGTTAATTTACAGTGATTGAAATAGCTAGCATTTGA
>JASTWK010001919.1:0-22151 GCA_030770225.1 Temnothorax unifasciatus | reverse complement strand
AAATCGATTTAACAACTTCGCAGCGTACACATTCGCCGTTTCCTCCTTTCGCTCCGTTCGCGCGCGCGTACGTACATTTCGCCGAGGCGCTAGTTTGACTTACAAGTACTGTACATTGCAGATACTAGCGCTCATCATTGTAACACGGATCTTTTTCTGGATAACATCTGTAGCATTATATTTTGCTAATGACGAGATTTAAAATTGAATGGCCTTGGAATCATTGAGAGGAGACGCAAAGTATTTCCGCGCAAATTAATTAATTCGGTTTCTTTTGCAGAAAATATTTTTATATCCAGTCTTACTTTTTTTGTAGATTAATTTTGCAGAACGTATTGCTGAATTTTTACTTAGAATTTTACTATAAACCGCCGCATTTAATTAACGGGGGACATGTATAAAAATAATTTACAGTCACTTCAAATTGCGAACGCGCTCCGCGCAACGTGTTGTTCCGTTTCAAGTAAATTTAATTCCTGACAAGCGGCCAGCTTTGTCGACGATCATTACCCGCTTGAACGATAAATTTCACTGCGTATATCGCAGCGAAACACGATGGTAGTGATCTAATTATTGGTGGAAATTGTGTTGGGAGTGCGGCGCCTCTATAGCGGTGGAGGTAGAATCGCCATATAGTGAAGGCCGGATAGACTGATAGACGGCCGAACGGATGGATGGATAGATGGATGGATGGATGGATGGATGGACGGACGTACGTACGTACGGGATGGATGGATGGATGGATGGACGGAGGAGAAACCCCAACATTCTTCCGGCGACCAATTCGCCCGGCGATGATCACGCGTATGAGTTAAACACACGCCCAACAGTTTGCACGTCGGTGTGCTTATCGTCGATTGGACTACTCCGCAGTTGACTTTATCGGGACGTATCTGCGCATTGCCGTGTATGCGCCTGTCTCCGTAATTTCTGTCGACGCGTTAACAGCCGTCTCTCTTTGCCGTTTATACGTCCGCGCCGCGCAAATTACCGTTAAGACGTTGGAATGTCGATTAACGGCGCGCTAATTGCCTACGGATAATTGACTCAAGTAATAACGTCATGTTTCTCTCTCTTTCTCTTTTTTCCCTGCAAAGTATGGTTTTATTTCTGCGAGTCTCTGTACCTCGTGTACCGCCGTGCATTTGTATTCTCTTATTGTTTAAGTGTGGTTCGTCTGGTTATTATCGGAAACACCATCGCGCATCATAATTTTCATCGACTACGCGACGCGCGCACGGATAATGCGATATCAAACACGCGCACGTTTATTACGTATTATCACGGCGCATAATTGGCCGCACGACGTAAAAATTTCCCGTATTAATTATCGCCGTTTGCGAGCGTCGAGCGTATTGCATTTCGCTCGCCGATACGAGTACACACAAGAAGAGGGCAAATAGGTGGGCGGGGTGCGCGTCGGCTCATCCGGTCAGTCCGCATTTAATTAAACTTGCACGATATACACCGCGGAATATTCGATTATGGACAAATTAGTTTAGTCCCTGGAGCGCGGTTAATTTCGCGTGAGACGCGATGTAAGCGGGCCGCCTCTTATGCGCCGCCGCTGAAAGGGGGAGCTTAATTAGAAAAAATCCAGGTAAACCGTAGCGAGTTTCGCGACTTAATCATTTACATATTTACGGCGTAATGAGTTGCACCGCGCTTAGTGCCTTGGCCCCATCTTTCTTTCTCTCTCTCTCTCTTTCTCTTGGCAGGACCTTTAACCTTTTACATAATCTACATTAACAACTGCGAGAATATATTACGGAAAAGTTTGTAGAAATTAAAGAACCTGAGTTTTATGCGTAGTAAAAAACTTCCTTTCTTTTTATCGATTGAAACCTTAATACTCTCGATACTTTTTACAGTATTTGTTAATTTCTAAGTAAAATAGTGTTATCATTAACGTGATATTTTAATGGATTAAACGGATATTTTTCCTAGCGCCTTCAAGTTCAAGCGTGCTTCAAAGTCCGATAAACTACCCAACTTAATCAGTTTAATCATCCCGTCATTAAGCCGCCTTAATATAATGGCAGTGGGGGTAATACGGGTGTGGAGGAAGTGATTCATGGCTGCCGAATAATTTCACCGGAAAGACAATAAGCTAAGTGGCGTGGTGGAGGGTTTCGCGCTCGTGCACGACGTCATTAATTAACTGTAGCAATTGAGCGAAGATTAATTGCCAGAAAGAGGAAGGCGGGTGGGCGGAGGCCTGTAAATGAAGAGGGTACACTAACAATAAGATCACTCTGCGGGATGCTCGACCTTCGTTTGATGATAATTTGAACGCGTGTCAATTTAGCGCCCAGCTATTCCGATAATTATACTTTCCTGCCCTCATTATGCGACCCCCGAGAGATACGAAGAAAACTATTTATCTTGAGAATGTTCTACGGGATTCGAACGTGTAAATGCGATCGATTATCCAATTGTAAAATTGTACTTGAGTTGTGATATGTGAAAAGAGTTAAAAGTACTTCTATTTTTTTGTCGTGTTCTGCATTTTTCTAATCTCACATTTTATGCCTTCCTATTCATAAGATTATATCTTCTTAGTTGAGTTAAAAATATTTTTTATACGAAGAAAAAATATTTATAAAATAAAGATATTCGTTATTCGCCGATTGTTGTAAATAAAAGTTTGCTGCTTGAGCCAGACTCATAAATTAAAAAAGAATTTCTTTCTTTCTGTTACAGGTAAGAGCAATCTTTCTTTTTCGCCGAGAGATATGGAGCGCAACGGGTGGTACGCGAATGCATATACGTGCCCGAGAGAAATTTTGAGGGTAATGTAGTAGAGTAAGACAATGAAATACCAAGTAGGATCAGAGGATTGCCGAGATCGCCGCCACCGTTTGACTTTTTCTCGAGCTCCTGCCTTTTCTTATTTTCATACTCTTTTTTTTTTATAACATATCACGCGATTAATCTTCGGAATTTCCATCTGTTTGCCACTGCTCGGAAAGGAGAGGTGCTCATAACTGTATTTATCATTAATCTCTTCAACTTTACTATGTATGGGCCATTTTGGGCTTTATTCGGTTCTAATGACGTTACTGTGTGCGGATATTCGAAATTATTGCAATACAGTGATGATTAACGTTTGATCCGACATCTCCTCATCGCTAACGGAGGATCCTTAAGCGCAGCGAAATTCTCAGAGTTCACGAATGCGGTGAAATCCTTAATGCCAGTTCCGTACGACCGTATATTGGAAGCACGGGCTGGTTATAATCGCGCTGAAATAGATTCTCCATTCAAAATCGCTCTGAATACATATTAGAACGATTTACTGAGCGCCGGGGAACAGGGCTGAATGTGGTATTAGAGTGAAGCCAAGCCGCTTCAGAGTTGACTACAGAAGCTGGTTGGTTTGCCTCCCCATTCGTGATCCCGCGTCTTAAGCTCGGGTCACGCTCCTTGACGTTGCATTACAAAGCGATATCTGTGTTCTGGCTTACGCGTCTCGAATTCCAGTATGTTGAACTTGACATTCCGCCTCGTCAATTTGCACGTAAACTGAGATCGGTTGCGATACAAAGTTTAACTATAACGACGATACGCGACGCGAGGCTATTGGTAGAAATAAAATCGATTAATGTACAATCAATTTTTAATAAACTTTTGATAACCATTTAAAATTTCGATCAGATGAAATGTTAATTACATGTACAGTATTAGCTATGGAATCTCATAATTCTAATTCGAGGCATTTTTGTGATTTATGAATTACTTAAAAAAAAATTAAAATAAAATAATTCTTTTCTAGATATTACGTGTTGATATTTTCCTTATTGTCGATCGCCAAATATACGGGTTTTTCGCCACTTTCTATTCCAAGAAAATTATTATTTGAACTTCTTATAAGCATTACTCGAGTGAGATGATTAGATAAACGAGACGCAAGCACTTAGGAGCCTTCGGAGTCGTGGAAAACGCGGTCTCGTGTAACGGGATAACGACATACCCTCGCCGAGGAAAAGATTAAATTCCATTGGCAAACGCGGTAATGTTAGTGGTTACGCCGCATTAAACTTTCGCCGGCAATCAGCATTTAGATAATGAAATTACTTGCTTACGCGCGGAATATTATCTGTAGAACCGAATCTCGCCTCTCGTGTTTTCATCGCGAGGGCACGAGTCGCAGGCGGATATGCGTCAATTCACATCGTCATGGGGGCAATTATTGGCCGTTAGTAACGCTTCGTCGCTATACGAGTTTAGCGAGATTAAACGCGAACTCGTTCTAACGCTAAAAAATAATCGTGAATATTTTGCCCGCGCTTTTATTTGAACAGGATGAACTTTTGTCTCTTTTTCATTTGGTCACGCACGCACGTATACACTTTCCGTGCGTTATTTTTTTGTATTATTTTAATGCAAATATCGTTTTTCAACCAACGCAAACCTTTCGGAAAAAATCACAATATTTTTCGATACTCATATTTTTTCACAAATAAGCATTTCTTGCATTACAAAAAAAAAATTTCATTTGTTGTGCAAAAAAATTTTTAAAGCTAAATAAAAAGTGCTCTGCGGGGTTCAGAGTGCAAAAGCTATCTGCCATTAGATGCTTTTGTTAGCATTGTTTATAGCAGTAAGAAGTTACATAAGAGTATAATCTTTTTCTAGATTAATATTTAATCATGCGAAGAGTATTTTATCAATTATAATTAATGATACATTAAGAATATTTGATAACGCGCAATTATCATTTTTTTACTTGATAACTTTAACTTGAAAATATTAATTATACTATGACGTCTCGTTCTCGATGATTACTTGTAGTAGCGTCAGCTATGCTCAAAATTCACAACTTCAGAGTACTAAAATTTGAATGTGGCGCTCTCCGCGCCTCCTGTGGGCGCTGCCTGCTTCTCTTCTTCATAATGTTTTGTTGTGCTCAAGGGTTCGCACGTCAGAGGAAATTTGCTTAATAATATTACTATTAAAGCAAAATCAGAAGGAAAAGAAGGCGTTCTCGATCACGTTTTAAAAGAACGCAAAAGAGTCAGTGAAGGAACTGAGAAGAAATCATGAAAATCCAATCTTAGTTAGATAACCTCACTAATGTCTCGGCCAGCTAGTAAAGGTTAGGGAGCTTAAATCTCAATTATTCCACACGAATATTGAGAGTCGGCGTCCATACGACAATGACACAGGGTAATTTTTGTGAATTGGTTCAATAAGAACCGACTTTTCACAATACACAATAAGTGTTACCCAATTAAATCCTCCCTAGTTGCCTCCGTTCAAAGTAACAAGGAGGTTAAATCTCAATTATTCCACACGAATATTGAGAGTCGGCGTCCACACGACAATGACACAGGGTATTTTTTGTGTGAATTGGCTCAATAAGAACCGATTTTTTCACAATACACAATAAGTGTTACCCAATTAACTCCTCCCTAGCTGCCTCCGTTCAAAGTAATAAGAAGGTTAAATCTCAATTATTCCATACGAATATTGAGGGTCGGCGTTCATACGACAATGACAGAGTATTTTTAGTTAATTGGCTCAATAAGAACCGACGTTTCACAATGCACACAATAAGTGTTACCCCATTAACTCCTCTCTAGCTGTTTTCCGGTTTAAGGTGATAAAAGTGCTTATTCCGAGTTTCATACGAATAATGCACTCATAATAAAGGAATACAAAAGTGTCTATTCCATATAAGCAATGCACTCCTAATAAAGGAGGGGTCACGGAACGAAAAGTTCAACACAAACTCTGCAAGCGTTAAAGTTTTTCCATACGAAAAACAATGATGATAACGTCTCAAGGTTGGTATGTAATTTTTCTTTGCTTTCAGAGCGAAATGATTTCAATAAGGAAAATATAAATCACGAAAAAGTGCAGGTCCTGGTGAACTATGTCACTGAAGTCAGTGGGGCTCAAACGGTAACCTTAAAAAACTGTAAAGTTTCATACTGACATACAGAATCGATGGAAAACCTTACTTAAATAATATCCAGGGTAATGTTATATGCTAATTCTCGAAAGATTAACCTAGAGATTGTTGCAGCATTAACAAAAATATCCAAGAAAAGAGATGAACACTTCATGGAAACGCAATAATGCGTCGGATCAACTACTATCACTCTTGGAGGAGCAGTATCGGTATTATTACAGGACTCGGAAGGAGTGGACCAAATCAAATCAGGAAAGCTGTTGTCTGATGTCTTCATCAACAGTTAACAACCAAAAAATCGTTATCACACCGAGCAATTAAAATAATTGATCGAAAAAGTCTGCGAAGGCTTAAAAGCTCAGAATAAATCACGTAAAAAATCTTTATACCGATCGCAAATTCAGGGAAACTAGTCCTTTTGTCAACTTAGGCAGATGGACACGCTTCACAAGAAGCAACCATTTAGCTTGAAGTCAAGGACACAGTACCAATCTTCGAGTCGAGACAACAGCCAATTATATATATAATATATACATAGACATGGTAGGATTGGCAAGCAGGCTTTGCCATTCGCTGACAAATGGAGAAAAATAATCCAGATAATTATATGTTAAAGCCTATTAGCGAATATGAGTTTTCGAATAGCGAATGTAAATCTAGTAAAATCTCCCGTCAATATCACTCTTCTAAACAGAGGAGTATCTCCAAACGAGAATAAAAAAGTTCAATCCATTTATTTTTTCTTTTGGTGTCAAAATCTAATAGTAATAAAAGGTCTAAACAAAGTTATCGACCCATCCCATTTTAAAATGGAGAATCTCGGTCGGCAAAGAATCTAGTAACTCCCAGTTTATGATTTCTTTGCTCTTAAAAATGACTATTTTTTAGTTCCCGTTCACGAAAATAGTGGAAAATACCTGAGATTTATTTTTAAGTTTCAAATTTACTGAAACCAATCACGAATAAGAAGTCGAGGTTTCTTGGTCAACAATATATCTAGATAATTTTTTTTTTGCATTAGCAGAAGTTTTAAACTCTAAAAAAGGGAACGTAATAGAGTCATAACAGAAGAACTAGGATTTATTTTAAATAAAGAAAGAAGTTGCTTAATCCCGTCTCAAAGATCCAAGTTTTTCAGCTTTATCTTTAATCCAGTTACATACACCATTGAATTATTACTTATATAAAAACTTAATTTGAAAGTTTACAGTTGGAGAATCATGTAAGATTCGAGACTTTGCGGTATTATTTGGAATATTTAATTCATGTTGTCTGGCAGTACTCTATGGGTTTCTTGCACTGTAAGAGTTTAGATTTCTTGCATTAATACGAGTGACGGAGATTACGAAGAGAATATGATTATAAAGTCTAAAGGAGTGGAAATCTAAAATTGTTGGGAGGTTAAAAGTCAAATTAACTATTTAGAACTTTTGAGCGCCTTTTTTTGACGCTAAAAAACTTTTACGACTTTTATTATGACTCTAAGAAACAATACAACAGCAATAGCGTAGGTGAATAAAGCAAGAAGGGTTTAATTCCTAGTTATTTACAGAATTGGCACGAGGAAAATGGTGTGAAATTAAAAGAATCTGGATATGTGCTGCATATACCTTCAAAACAGAATGTCTATGCTAATGCAGCTTCGCGAATCACAAATATAGACACGCGAGAGCTATGTAATGAGGCGGCCGAAAGATGTTGAAAAGTTTGAATTTTCTACTATTGATTCTTTCGCAATATAATCAAATATAAAAGTTGAAAAATGTCTTTTGTTCGAGGTGTTTAAATCCAGGTGTATTTAGAGTAGACGCTGTTATTGTTTAAAATGTATATATATATATATTTTTTGCTCTTGTATTGCCGGCTTAAAAGAAATTCATTGCTGATGAGACTGACGGAATAATAGTCGGGCCGAACTGACCAACTCAACCTTGGTCTCTTCTATTCCATTCATGGCCCAGGGGATCACTAATCGTGTTTAATCCGAATAAAAAATTGTTAATATCTTCTTGCAGAAAAATTACACACCCATTAGCAAAAACACTCTCCCTGGTGACAGGACGACTGTCAGGGAAGCATTCTTGAAGAAAGGGCTTACCACTGAAGCAACTGAGATCATGATCGACTTTATAGTAGGATCTATGATGAAGCAATACGAATGTCCGTTGAAACAAAATGGAGTTTTTTTTACACACACACACACACAAAAAAAAAAAAGAAGAAGACAGGTTCAGTACAGACACGAACAAATTAATAGAGTTTCGTACACACCGATTTCATAATGCGCTAAATATGGGACATTGAACTCTGATAGAGCAGCTATAGCTCTCATTACATCAGGAAATATATCTGATGACAAATTAATATCACGTTTCATACGTGGCAAAAATAAATAAATAAATAAATTAATTAAAATAAATAAATAAATTAATTAATTAATTTAAAAAAAAAAAAATTCTACTCGACTAAAATATACTATCATAGAATATTGACCCGTTTGTTCACTATATCGAGACCTTGTCTGCTACAGAAGAACTAAAGATAAAAAATCTTGTTAAAACAACAACAATGTTACTAATGTTCGCTACTGTATGAAGATTACAAACGCTAATTAACATCGATAATATAAAAACGACTAAATCAGGAATCGAAATAAAGATACCTGAAATTATTAAAACATCAAGACTTGGAACATGTCAACCTATTTCATTATTACCATTTTTAGGTATAAAAGAAGTTTGTATAGCTAAAACACTCTTAGAATATATTGAATGTACAAAGGAGTTAAGAGGTATGCATAAAAGTTTATTTATTTTAACGATGAAATCACACAAACTAGTTGGTGTTCAAACTTTAAGACATTAGATTAAATTTCTGTTGAAAAAGTGAATAACACAGAAGATTTCATTGTATACAGCACTAAGCATGTAGCTGTATCTAAGGCCAATACAAGTTGCAAATGAAACATTTGCCGCGTCTATCTTGGGAAGTAAATCTCCAGATCCTTATATCAAAGTTGGCTATCTTGATTTTTTGAGTGAGTTCTATTGATATATACAATAGAAAGATATATATATATATATATATATATATATATATATATATATATATATATATATATAATAACGCAGAAATAATAACTCTAAAGAACTACAAGTAATCATCGAGAACGAGACGTCATAGTATAATTCGACGATCAAACGAGCCCGCCGAAGGCGGGCGAAGTTCGATCTGAATTATATGAAGACGTCTCGTTCGAAGATGATTACCCCCCACCCTAAAGTATTTCCCATTAGTACCCGTAATCATCTTCGTATGTTCTGCGTTATAAATAAAAAGAAATTCTCTAAAACATTATGAAGAAGAAAAGCAGGCAGCGCCCACAGGAGGCGCGGAGAGCGCCACATTCAAATTTTAGTACTCTGAAGTTGTGAATTTTGAGCATAGCTGACGCTACTACAAGTAATCATCTTCGAACGAGACGTCTTCATATAATTCAGATCGAACTTCGCCCGCCTTCGGCGGGCTCGTTTGATCGTCGAATTATACACCAAGTTTTTTAAATATTGAAATTAATAATAATATATTAACACGTAATATTACTAAAAATATGAAGTTTGTTACTTATTTTTGCAATTATATAATTTGAATGGTATTAAAATTTTGCAACAAAAAAAGACATATATGGATAAAACGTTGCGGAATTCAAATGTATCAGGTAACTTACCTAATTTAATTCATTTCACCGACGTTTCGATATGTCGAACCTATATTTTACTTTTGGTATATTCCAGGGTTAAATCGTGTTTTTACACATCGATCCGTTGCGTCCGCTAATGTAATTAATGTCTCGTTAATGGCGGGCAATTATACCGGCCGGGTGATGGTAATCCGGAAATGTAGCTACGCAAATATTTCGTTGAAATCGTCCGGCATGGCTGTATGGATCCCGTTTGTATCGTATCACCGCTTCGAAACTCAAACTCGCGCCAGTCAGAGAGTTACCCGCGCGCCAGTTAATTACTATTCGATTGATTTACCGGATCCCCATTGCAGCTCGCCCGTACCGTACGATGCATCTTGCTAATGAGAATTCGTCCGACTCCTCCACTATAGACCAGTTTCAAAATTCGATTCTGTCAATCGCACGCTGCTCCGTAATTTCCTACCGCGTGCACTTCTCGCGTTTTGTTCTTTTTCTAAAAAGCTCATCGAATCAACCCGCGCGATCATATTCCACGGCCGACTATTAATTATGATCAATGTCAGATTCGCAGAATGCTGATCGTTGTTCTAATAGCGATAAACGTTTAATACGTCGAGCAGATTAAGCAATCGTAGAATTTTTTTTATCAATCTTTGACCGCGCGAGTATTTCTGTGAAACATAACGTACTATTTTGATTGCTTAAATATTGATTAATCAGCTCGTTCTGTTTTTTTTAATGTACCTCTCTGCAATATCTCTTCTATTGCTAACATTCCCGTTTAATTAAAATTCCACTTAATTATTCTTCTTTAATGCAAATTTTTCGTTTTGATCGTTGAATGCGAAAATACTCGTAAAAAGTATAACTTTTGGTCGCAGATTAAATGTTTCGAGTGTGTGTGAGTTGGACATTTCCGGCGAACATTTGACCTTTTGCGTAACCTAGATTGCGAATTGATAAGGAATTATGCCACGCTTGAGAATTGAGTAAACGCTGTGTCATTCATATTTTTTGTTGCGTATATGTCACGCAACCTCTTTCTCTCGTCCCCTCCGAGTTTTTTTTTTTGCTTTTGACGTCAATCGATTCTCACGTCAATGAAAAAGAGCCCAATGCTTTCTCATTTCTTATGCGAGTATCTGTTACTCGACTCGCCTTGCCCTTGCTTGTCAGTCGCTTTAGTTATGCCGCCTCATATCGTTAACGTCATCATATCTCTCTATCTCGGGAAGGAGAGAAGGAGAAGAAAAACACGTTCGTGATTTAAGAAACTCTCTTGACTTTCATGTGTGAGCACAGATATACATCGAATCACAATAATCACATCTCCGACCCTCTTACGAAAATATTTGTTGTCTAATTGCGAAACGCAAGGACACGCCACAAGGGTGTGATTGTTTTAGGACGCAAAAAAAATAATTTTGTTTGAATATATCGTTAGAAGAAGTGAACCCCGTGGCGTTATTTAGGTATTACGATTGGAATCAAATATTTTTCTCGGAATCTTCGGATATTCTTAGCCGACGCAAGATAAGAACGCTATTTATCTCTCTGTCAAAACTGCAATAAGAGGCTGTTTAACGTTCGCGCGACGTCTCACCTTCCTCCGACCCGCCCGTCTTTCCCGGAGAAAAATCTGAAGTTCAATAAGAGCGTGTTTCGTACCAAACGGATCTCCTCTTCCATTTTACAGCTTGACAGCCGAAGCGTAGAAAAATGCCACGGATATTCGCTTTGTCCTCGAATCGCCTTGGGGCTTTACTCGACGACTCCGAGAGCGATGAATAATAAAAGCACTCCGCTGATTTTATGTGCAGCCTCATCTCACCCGATATCGACGCGACCTGATCGAATCTACATAATTTCGGATCAGCAACTTCAGTGTCGCAGGACGATTTTTATTAAAGCGTCGAGATCACTGTTATTATTCTTTCGCAAAACCGTTCTAATCGATTATATTTGCCGCTGAATTTTATCGCGTAATTAAATAATTAAGCCTTTCTTTCGCGTGCGCGAATGTTACAAGAAAGAAAACCTGGGAATTACACGTCAAGTTTTTCGGTTAACAATATTATTAATTTCACGATTTACAATATTATTAATTTTTGAGGTTGAGAGGGTATGATATTTACGGCTTCTTAAATTTTTCGTAATTTCATGTCTTTAACTTTAATCTTACAGATTATAAAGTAAACGCATCGCGTGCAGGAGATTTCGCAGTTTCGTCTGATGAGTCAAAATATATCTTGACTCATCGCCAAAAATCTGTAGTCTCGCCACTGCGAACGCTGCACGCGAGGAGGCAAACGTACGGGGATATCGGGAATGGTTGGAGGCGGTTACTCTGGCAATTTGCACGATCGCCTCATGATCGGTAACGATGATCGAGACTCGCGGCGGATACAGGCGGAGAATTATATTCGCGCGGTTTGGCAGAGCGGTGCCGCGGCGCGGCGCAAGTGGAAACGAAGTGTTAGCAATCGGTGGATGTACGGATGATACAAAGGGGGCTCTTCTCTTCCTCCTCCTCCTCCTCCGACGACCTCGCAATTAACCTGCTTCTCGTACTTTCAAGATTCCCGCGGAGAAGTGAAATTGGCCCTTTTGCCGCCGTGCAATTTGCCACTTAGGCATTCGACGGCCGCCGCACCAATGCATCTCTCGAGATACCCGATCGTTTTTCTCCCGCGGAATAAGCGCGCACATTACCAAGATACTTTTCGCTTGCTCAGGAACACTGACGAATCGAGTTCTTCGTAATGAACTAAGCGATTACTGCATTGTAATACATTGTAACATTTTTCAACGACGAATTTAACAATGATGAATCGAGAAGTGAAATACCGATTATTAATTACCTATATTATTAATAAATGTTATATTGACATAATTATCTTAAATGACTCTACGATATTTTACAATGCTTTTTTTTAATATTACACTTAACTTTTTACGTCTGTTACAATTTTTAAATTACGTCACATTCTTTAAATAATTTGCTTAATTTAAACATTGAATCATCTTGTAATAATTACGTTTAACATTTGTTATTGATAAAAAAAATCAGAAAAAAACTTTAGAAAAACGTTGAAGAGAGCAAAAGATCTGTTAACTTCATTGTCCACTTAAAATTGCGTTTATAAAATAACATTTCTAATTTGAATCTTTATAGATTTTGTTATAGATTTTATAAATAGAATCCATGATCTTGTAATTGAACTGGGTTCCATTTGGATTCCACAAAATGTTTATGTGCGCAATATCACGATTATATCAACGTGATATCAGTTTTATTTTTAATAACATCGCTTTATCGGCGATTTTATCGCGCAATATTCCTGTCGTGGGCCGCCGGGATAACGCTTTCTGGCGAAGACTCCGAGCTGCGACAACCGATATCATAACCGATTCCGGAAGACTAATTTCGCCCGCAGTGCAAGTCGCGTCTTAATTATATCGACGCGGTCTGGCGATAGCGTATATGTGTAGCGCCGAGGTAACGATTACTCGGATATACACGCGGCTGGCGCGAGCGACATGATTGGAAACTGCGGTCCGCCATTGTGATCCCATTTACGTGATATTAGCACGGTGTCAGGCTGCACCGGCGTGCGAAATTAATCTCTCGCGCGGCGACAGGAACCGGCGCGTTTCTCCGTGCCCGTGGGGAGACGATCTCTGCGCGTACCGCGTATAACGATGCGCCACAGGTTAGTCGGGGGTTCGAGATCATCCCCCGTATGAAATTCTATTCGGTTAAATTAGATTTGTTCGTCTATACCGATACCTACGTGAACACGAACTCGAGCAGGTGCATCGGCGTCAATGCATCCGCTTTTGTTCATCGTATCTTGGCCGTGTTGTGTTTCAGAAGTAGATGTCTACGTGCAATGCGAAACCATATTATTGTTTATTGATCTGTTGACCTCGCGAGAAATTGCGACTTGGACCTTTTTTTTAATAGGGTGATACTTTGTTCGACTTTCAGCCGTGTTAGTTTTTGGCGAAGCCGATTTCACAAATTTCTTATATTTCTGGCGGATCTAGTGAATTTACGTAAGTAACTATCTCTTATTAACAATCTTTCCCTTATAATACTGAAACCGAGGAAATTAATACTGATACAACGAGAAGTTTGATTTTCAATACTACAGATATGGAAAATTAAGTTTGTCCGCCAGTTATTGCTTCGCAACGGAATTGAACGCTAGATTGGCTTTCGATTTTATTGGCAAATTTTTGTATGCATAAGAAAAACATGGGAAGCACCACGTTTGTATACATTCCTCGCTGCGTCCTTATAAACTGACGTTTTTATTAAAAATCTGTTGATCCGTGCATGTGTGCCGAAGGTCTTTTGTTCTAGTGCATTTTATAAAGTTGTCATGTACTTTTAAAAGAGCAAAGTGTTATAAGAAAATGGGTCAGTGAGTAAAACTCACGCGCTTAGTTTTAAAATCGAAAAATATTTAAACTTATTACTTAGTTATCCAGTCGTCATGTCTTCTTTTAACATGTATTTATTTTTGTATATATTTTTTGACATGTATGTTAACATATGTATATAAATTTTTATCATGTATTGCTATTCGATTGATGGCTCCTGAACTGTAATGGTTCTTATTTCGGTATCGCACGGAAAAATGTCGACGTCAGGCATTTTCGGCAGCTTTGATCGACGTATCGGCGCTTAAGAAGCGCGTTGAATGCACTCGAGTATCTTGGGTGCTCGCCCCGCGCGGCATTCAGTATGCAGGAAGGAGCGCGGATCCGTGTTCCCCCTAGTTCTCTTTCGCCTTTTCTCCCCGTTGTCGTTGCTACGGCGGTCGAAGCATTGCTCGGGAATAACGTACCGGTTCCTTATCTATTTATGTGCGACAGAACTCGACGCCAATCTGCCGTGGGGAAACGCTGAAACAGCTCCGGGGAGAAGAAAGACGCCGGTAATCGATTTTCCTGCCGAGGCAAAGGGGGTTCTTTGCCCGGCAGGCAAATCGTTTCCGCTCGTCCATATCCACGCGAGGAATCTTATTCGGCGGCAATTCACTGTCGCCGACTATCGGATTCGAAGTCGCTCCGAGACTCAGCGAGAGTATACCCGGGAGTATGTACATACACATACACTCTGTGCGCGAGATCTATCTTGAATTGAGAAGCTCGGAGGGCCTTCGCCGGAGAGTTGCCGGCGAGAAAATCTCATGGCGCGACGACGACTGTAAAAAGAATGATAAATTAGTTAGATCCTCTTACATGCGTGATCATCCTTGCTCTTTTAATTGTACGCGACATACACGATTCTATTTTTGCGAAACAAAGTAATGTCACAATGTGCGGTTTCGGGCGTCATTTGATCAATGGTCTCTCATTACATGGAGCTCTTTCGCGAGCGCATCACCACCGCCGTGTGTGCGCGACGTAATGAGCGTTGAAAAGCATCAATTTTATTAACACGTAATAATATGATGAATGCGACGCACGTGTATTACGTGCGTATGCGATGTCCGGAGCGCACATGCACCACGAGGTTCGCGGGTGCAACACACCGCGGATGCAACGGGCTAACAGCACATCGTGGAATGCTGTCGTAGTGGCGCTCAACTCGCCTCTTTAATTCGCACGTGCGCTCGCCAACCACGCAACGCAACCGACAGCCGATTGCGGACCGGTTACGGGCCGACGTCACTTTCAGCTTTGATCAAATAAACTTTCTCTCGCTGTTTATGTTACAAGCAAGATTCTAGTTACAGCGACGGCTTGCAGTCACGCTTAATTAACTCGTCAAGGTTTAATATAAAACGACCCGCGAATATTTTCTTTAAAAAACGTACGATTATCTGACCGTCGGATCTAGTTTCTAATTGCAGCAAATTAATTTAAAGTATCTCGTACGTGTAAAATAAATTGACCGACGTGATTAGATATGAATATTTTTGTAAATATAAAATTTAAAATCTGTATTTCAAATAGCTAACTGATAAAACAGGGCCCGCATGTCTTACCGCACACGAAGAATCGGGCCCGATCGCAAACAGCGTGATCAATCGATCGAATCGCTGTGAAATCGCACGGCTCGCTCGTAAAGCGCTCGGAAATCGACGAGCGTTGCGAGAAGAAAAACCATTACCTCGCGGCGGTCAATCGAATAGGCTGCTCGTCGCGAATTTCCATGGGCAGCCAAGCATCGAGGCCTCAACTCATATCGAATGATTCATGATGCTATTGAATCGCTGCAAATATCTCTGAGCGATTCGTTCGCCGTTGCTCTGATGAGCGTCGAAGACTTAACATTGAAATTGACTTTACTTCATTTTGCGCCCCACTCGCAAGGAGATTGAAAACCTTTTTGCGTCCAATTCAAATATTACGGAAAGGTTATTCAGATTGGAAAGGATAAACCCTGGCCTCCCCTTGATCTCTACGTTCCCGGTTGCTTGCCTTCGGTCAACATTTATTATGTACGGTCTCGATAAATCGTGCCGCGAAATGGCAAATTTATGTGGAAGCGGATACTTAATTTTTCAGTCGACCTTTTCCGAGACGTCAACCCACTTCGAATACGATTTGATACGATCCTCTCTACGGTGGACCTCCCGAAAAAAGGTCCTCGAAATTCGTTCTCGCCGTTGGACCGGCTAAGATCGCGTCCCGAATAATTTATTCTCCACGCGTGAGGTCCGTAGTAATTTTCTCTCTTGATTCCCGATACACATCGAATATTTATTATTTATTGCTCTCGACGAAACTTTTGGGCGTGATACGCGTATAATTGGGATTAAAAGTCCGTACCTATGCCTGCAGCCATGGATTTATATCGCCATGGAAGAGTAGTTCGTTAAGACTATTCATCGAGCGGGTTCTTGATTTTCGAGCGAAAGCCATGAATCCGCTTGAAACGTCGAGCGTATGCCACCCTGGTAAGTTTAATCGTGATGAGCTGTGCATTCAATTAGCAGAAGGTATTCAGCAATCTCAGATTAGAACCCGAGCACTCAACGTGGATGCTGTTAAGTGCTCTTGAAAGCACACTGCCGCGAGAAAGAGCATGGTCCGCGTTCTATACGTATTAAAGCGTAGACGAGGTTTGAGCCACCGCGTTAACTTCTCTGCATTATACCTTTCAGTTTCCATCCTTTATTCAAATTAACGCGCGGATAATGCTCATTGTTAAATCATATCTTTGAGATACGCTTTATTACTCATCCCAGTTTTATTAATCGGCTCTTGTCGGTGATATTAAAGTCTTATTACATTCTTATGACGTGTTCCTCGATATTAACTAAATTTATTTAAAAAGACGAAAAAATATTAATGAACGTCGTTTTATTTCTAGAAACAATGAGATAAGAAAATGAATAAAGTAAAGAGATAATGAATGTTATGTAATATCAATTTGAGTTTTTTTTTTAAGGAATTTATATAAGAGTGGAAACTTAGTGAATTTTTAAAAATCATTCAGAACCGTTATAATTCGAAATTGATAAATTTAGCGAAAGAGTCAAGGATCGTCTGTAAAATTTATTCGATACTAATCGAATAGAATGAGTACGATTCGTTGAAACAGTAACGAGCAGGAAACGTTATTGTTTAATTCAATCGGTTTCAATTGGTCGACTCGGGAAATCGATCTCGGCCCCGGTGGACAGATGAATACTAGGTAACAATAGGCATTATCCCGAATTAGGAATCGCGTGCTTAAGGTAGCTAGAGCGTTGCAGTGAGTCAAAATCGAGTCTCGAAAAAAATTTCTTTATTAATGTATTAAAAAATATATATTTGGTATCACCCTGTTCCGTGCAATTCTTAGTTTCCAGAATGTATAATAACACCATGTAATTAATCCCAGATACAGGTAATTAATTAAAAACGAAGAGTCTTACACGCGGGTACCAACTTCACATTTGTCAAAACGACTGTAATCAAAAAATCTAAAATTGGGTGCAATATAGTCCTAAGTTTCTCAACTATCATAATAATGATGAAAAATGACTTTCTGGAAGTTTTGGGTTATTACTATAATTTTTATCGCATCAAGATTACGACCGAAACGTGACAACGTTGCAATATTTCGAGATTGGTAAGACTGCTAACCACATGTTGACGTGTTGTGACCGATTATTTTGACATTTGCGCCGACAGTGAGGTTAGGAGCGGTCCGCGCTCTTGCCAAGTTTTGATGGCCGACTAGCAGAACAGCTTCTCTGTTGACTACATTTGGTTTGCTTTAATATTGAATATCTTTTTATTGCAATGGTAAACTAACGTTTTTTTTCTTTTAAATCATTCGTAATAGTTTAATTGATAAGATCTTCTGTTTTCCAAACCTCAATCTTTTTTAAAAATACTCATAAAATCTCATTAATTACGATTATGCACGTCGTTTACATATACCCTAATGTAAAACTGACCAACTTTAAATGCTTATATTTCCGTAATTACGTGGTAAAAAATCGTGAATTAATTCCTGATCACGCATAATGCCCTATAGAATAACATAGTTTCATGCCAATAAAAAATCTTTGTTTTCGCTAATGCTCGATCTACCTTAATGTTCGCGTTAAACGATCGCGGGAGGGAATTACCGCGGGAAAATACGATTCGCTGTAAATTCCATCGAGAACTAAGGGAGACGGGAGACTTCTCGTCCCCCTGTCTCCCCCTCAGATCTATCTCATCTTTTTCTTCCCCGCGCGACTGGTTTTGCGCGCGAACCAATGAACTCTCGATTTCGAAGGGAGACCGGACGGGGACCAGAAGAACCAGCCGGTCGACCGACACTTGTCTCGTTACGAGAGCGCGGTGTCACGTGCAGACGCGTAAATACAGCCTCGTGCCACAAGCAGAAGAATATTGAAAGTAATAGTCTCCTTCGCCGTCCAGGATTCGCCGTCGTCATCGTTGAACGCTTATTATTCAAGGGCAATGGAAAGCGATAGACATATCTCGCATCGATTTGAAATATACGTGAACATTCTCATTTTGAAGATGTCCGTCTGAAGACGCGGGCATTCCGACGGTATCGGTCGTGTTCGTCAGGCAATCGCGAGAGTCGCTCGGACGAGCGTAACCGGAGCTCCGGTTCTTCGCGGAACGAATAAATGTCGAATCGCGATAAAGAGCGCGGATGCCGCCGCCGTATATCCGCGCGCGCGTTCCACATCGCGCGCGGTGCAACGATGCGTCGCAGGTTTCGCGCGGCGCGAGATCGCGACGTATGTGCGTGCAATCCGCCCGTTCCCCCCGACGCTCGTAAATACATCGAGTGAGAAACGAGAGAACGAGCGGGAGAATGCGCGTCGCGCACATCCGCGTGCTCCTCGCTCCGAAGAGCGTACGCTCTCGCGAGCGAGCCGGGACGGTGAGATTTGCTCCAGGAGAGCTCTCTTTCCGCCTTCACCGCCTTCATCCCTCTTCTCGCTATCCGCACGATTTTCTTCCCCGTCCTCTTCCCCGCGCCGCCGCCCTTCTCGGTCTTTCGGTCTTTCGGTCGCGACCTCTCGCTTTCCTCCACGTCGTATCTCCGCGTCTTCTTTTCTCCTCGTTCCTCGCTTTCGTTCCTTCGTCCACCACTCGAACGGCTGCTCCATCGTGCGTGACTCAAGGTCACCGACTCGCGCGGCGTTTATGCAGAGCTTATGCAGTACGCCGGTACGCGCGAGCGATCCGTTGCCAGTGGGTCGGCTACATCGTGACTTCTAACGAGACCAAATGAAAAATCAAACCGCGCGACTTGATAACCGCGGAGAATATGAAAGAAGTGTATTGTTTCGCCGCGCATCAAGATAGATCTGCGTTCGAAATGCTCTCGCTCGCCCTTCATCTCATTTTTTACAGGTTGCTTTAACAAATTACCGACGATAAGTGCTGACGATAAATTAGATATATAAAGATCGAAATTTATCGTTACAATAAGATAATGTTTTACGTGTATTTGTATACATATTTTATTGTGAGATCTTTCGTGGAATTTTATACTTTTTATTTTTAAAGAAATCTTTTTTTTTGCTAATTTAAATCAATTTTCAAGTTGGTAACGTTTATTTTCTCGGGTACGATACAAGATACATTAGATATATTAATATGCACGATTAAATTTATTATATAATGCGCGCAGATTTTGCGGTGCGTTTCCGAGACAGTGGATGGTAATTTTTCATGACGCAGGGAATACTTGGCAGAGCGTTCCGCGAATTAGAGGGCAGAGTGCACGCGCATTTTATTAGATTCATCACGCCCTCGTAATTCTTCGTGATGCCGCCGGCTCAACGCCGTGCCAAATAAATCATCCGGTTAGGAAAGCTTGCGCCAGTGGCGGTGCAATCCGTGGCGCAGCGTTTAAATGTCATTATAATGGCTCTCTGCTTGTAAAATACAGTCGTACGCAGCGGGGGAGTTTCCCAAACACTTGTCACCTGCATTTCTGCATTGCTCGTCGCTTGCTTTCTTGTCTCGCAGGACAATCGAAGCGATTGAGCTATTATGGATGACGATTTTATTACGTATTCTCTATTCAGAATAATGAAAATTTTCATTATGTTTTTTTTTATTTCATCGATTCGAAAAGCAACGAAAATATTACACAAAGACAGAAAGTCGTCGCGAAATTCTTAAACAAATTTTCTTAAAAATTCGTTACGTGTCTCGCATTCTTAGAAGAGATGTACATACGTTTCCATCGGTTAGCGTATTTCAACGAGATATCGTGGCTATAAGCCACAGAGAATTTCTAGCCTGTGCCCCGTCGATTACCGCGCCGCTGACGATCGCGGTTTATCGATGCATATCGTTTCCGATTATGCAAATGCTTTGGCGTTTGTGTTACTCGGCCGAACACCGCCGACTGGTGTTGCCAGCTTGACAGCTACATTATTTGTACGCCGCTCGTTTGCATCGTAAATTCGCGCGCGATGCACCACGCCGATTTGCTCGCTCAAAACGTTTCCGTTTCGTTCCCGTTTGATTTGTAGCGCATTTGGCCTTTCTTTATTTTTCGCGACGCGTCGCGTCGCACGTTTATCTCTTATTGCCGTGTAATACGAGGTAATGAAATGTCCAACGTAGTAGACCCCCGGACCTTGAGATCCTCTTGAGATCTGCACAGGATAAACGTTTATCGCCCTGCGGATCCCTCACGATGCAAATGTGCTCACGTTCTGTTTGCCGAAGTCTGTGATTTTTATTATAAAAAAAAGTATATAAACATAATGTCTAAATTGTATTTATCGTCTCCAATATTCTCTTGATATATAATACTCGCGAGTTTCTTTATCAGCGGAGATCAAAGCAATGTAGTCACATAAAGAGCGACACAGTGTTTTGATTATTGCAGACTCGAGACAAAATTTTGTACTTCTTACCGTGAAAACAATTAAGGAACCACGATGTTAATTGAAATTAATTTTGCAAATTTTTCAGGACATCTGGTTCCAACATTAATGATCAAATTGGTCGGATACTTCAGTGTTAATAAAAATTTACAAATTTGGAGGTACAACTGCAGTTCTGTTCAAAATTCACGGGGTTGCAATTATTCCGCGAGGTAAAATAACAAATGTCTTTTTTCATGCGTCTGCTCCTTTTTCTATTCAGCGTCTCGATTAGTTATCAAAAGCCTTTTGATATCAATTTCGCGATTCGTGTTCTGTGAAATTAATCTCGGGTTTCAATTTCGTGGACTTCCTCCATTGGCTTCCGGTGTGACGAGGAGAACGCGAGAAGGACAAGGGGAGCAGAAAGGGGAGGATGTACCCGCGGAGGAGGATCCTGCGACGCGTGACGGCAGCATCGGAATGCTCGCTGGGTCTATAATCCCCGGGGAGGCAGGCGTGTGCCGTGTAATAGAATGACGGAATTCACAGTGGAGTGGAATCGGCTTGTTATTAGCACGTTCTAACATAACTTGGATTCAGCGATGCGTGCGGCAGCAGTCAGTGGGTGCCCGGAAGCGAACCCGCCCTCGCGAATATTTATGGCGCACGAAGTAGCCACGGATCTTCTTCTTGCGATATGCAATGTATATGTCGACGCCGAGAGTCTTGAGCAGCAAATCGATTTGAATTTCGAACTCGGGGCAATCATTCATTGTAACTGAACAAAACTCGTCAATTTTTGTGTGTATACTATGAACTTTATAAGATACTACAATTTAATTGCAACCTGTAGAAGTTGCATTGAAATTTGTACACAACTTCAATTTTCACAGTTTTTTTTTATAGCTGTTAACATTATCATTGATTGCATATCGCGATTGTTGAGTACGTATTCATGGAGAACCACTGATCGCAAACGCGCGAGATTTCTGTGCAGAAGACACGATGCAGAAGAGAAGGAGAGAGAAAGAAAGAGGGAGAAACAGAGACTAGGTGGTACGGTTTGCCGGAGATACGAAGGAAGGTACAGCGGTGTCTCGACTCCTCTCGTCGTCCACGTGCTGCGCAAGACGAAATAAAAAGGACGCTGAGACAACGGGGCGGGAGTCGGGCGAGGGAGAAGAGCGAGCAAACGTAAAACGTGTGTGCACGCGCAAAA
>JASTWK010001918.1:0-22202 GCA_030770225.1 Temnothorax unifasciatus | reverse complement strand
ACTTAGGTCAGCACTTAGAATAATTTCCAGGCAGGTATGGGGCAAAGCGCGAAGCTGAGATGCGCCGCTTAAATGTCCTTCTTGCACGAACGTATCGTTGGAAGATCACTATACAGGGAAAATGATCTTTTTTCACGAAAGCTCGTTTATGTAATCAAAGAGCCAACTGGTATTGAGATCGGATATTGCGTTTGCATACATATTACTGTAATTGTCTTCAGACTGTATATCGACAAATTCGTACGTAGATTAAAATCACTCATAATATAATTAATTGAGTTGATAAAAATATTATATAAAGTAAGTTGTTGGTATACAAGTGCAAGTTAATAATAAATAAGAACAATGATAAGAAAAATTTCGTCAAAATTGCACAATATTTATATATAAGTTGCTCAGTTGCGTGATAACTTGGCTATCAATAGTATAATAATTATATGATATATAATTGTATATTGGTGCTAATTATATACGTCTATGGTACTAATGCATTTCTTTAGTTTAGACAGAAACCAAAAGTCAGCATGTCTCTACAATTTATACATTTCCGCGTGTGTTTGTCCCGCACGAAAACGAATATATTTCAGAAATTATGTAAATCGTGCATAGAAAAGCGTGGTAGTCGTTAAGATCTAAAACGTGATGCGCAGCACTAATATAAAATCGATTACCGCGGCGTATGGTTGCTATTTCTCATAACATCAGAGAATACCATAGATGAAAAAAAGTAGCATCCGCATATCATTTCCGCAGTATGCAAGATTCTTCCTGCATTTCGTAAATGCGCTACATAATACCTTCACTGACATAGTTAGATGGAACAATAAATATATATATATATACGCACATATATTTTTTTTCCTAAAACAATACAATCTACTGCTAAATTGAAAAATTTATCTTTGAATAATCATAATAATATCTGGATTATTTTAAATATTATTATATTAAAATTTTAACAATATAATTTAAAAAAAAAGATATTGCTTCATTAGAATTAATTTTGCATCAAGATAATGTAAAACATCTACATTATTTTTCCTTTAAATAAATAATCGCAAAATAGCGGGAATTTCATGTGTAAATAAAATAACAAGTAAATAAAATACGCGTGATGAATGCATAGATCCAAGAAAATACTTCAATAATGTTAAATTGTCGCACTTGTTAATAATCTATCGTTTATTCAGTAAAGTGATAGTATCAAGTGAGATTATCATGCAACGCGGGGAATCGACCTTTTTCATCGATTAATGGGAATGCATTTTCCAGGAACTAATGACATCCGATATTATCGCTCGTACGCCGTGATAAATCGCAATTATCGTAATTAGATAGGTTTCAATGCACATAAATTAACGAACTTATTAATTCTCGTTATTTGTATTACTAATTCTTATTTTTCTTTTCTGTTTTCATTACTCACATTTTAATAATAAGATTAAATTTGTCAATTTTTATATTTATAAATAAAATATATAATATTATTTTTACTTTTTATTTTTACTATTATCATAAAATAGTATAATATTATTTCTTCATTGCAATAAGTGTAAAATATAAAGAAAGTAATAAGTAATAACTTTGTCATAATTTACGACATATGATGACATTTAAAACAACAATTCACGCTTTATACGTCATCATGTAAATTATTAAGCAAAGAGTGTATCATTATTAACACTTTAATTGATCAAATATGCGGTCGTTCCTGCAGTGACTTCATCGAACTCGCGAATCAGGATAAGAGAGATGGGATAATGAGAGTTTGAGGTTTGCCCGAAAATTTCTATGCCGTCACAACCGTGAGATTTATTGTTAGTGACAATGAGAACTCGACGACGTTCTCGGCTGCGCTGAGATAGAAAACTTCGCGAAAGTACGAAACTGGAACACGGAGATAGGTAATTAAAAAGTCGATCTCGGTTATCGTTCTTCTCAACCGCGCTGTGGAAGAGCTGATAAGGGCTGCGGTAGTCGTCGAAGGTGAGACAAGCAGGCACGAAAGTTGAAAGAGATCGAGAAAATGAGAGAAGATGAATAAGATAAGAAGCAGAAAGATTGTTTCACACTCTTGTGCTACTTGTATACTTTCTAACTATAACAGTAGACTTAGAAATTTTACATTTTAAATTGAATTACAAACGTTAAACTATTTATACCGTCTTTCGAAAGAGACGTTAAACCGTTGGTCTAAAGTTACTCTAAAGGAAATGGATGAGTGGGATAGGGTTGGGTACGTCCCTTCAAAAACGCCGTAAGAGATACTAGACTGTGAACCCTACGGGGATATACAGTAAATAATAGTTTACGAAAAGTTTACGTTAAACTATTTATATTATTATGAAATAAGTGATATGATGATAGACAATTTGGAGAAAAACAAATAATAAAAATAAAGGAATAAATTAAGAAAGAAATAAAATTAAAATATATAAAGATCTACTTATTGTGATATAATGTGATATAATATCTTTCTCTCTTTTTTATTCGCATAAAAACTAGTAATTATTATTTAAATATTCTGTAGTCATAATATTTGAAAAATCTCATTTTAAGCGTTATAAGAAATACAAAGAAATTAATCTGATCGAGATAAACGGTAACATCCAGTTATATATGGCTGCAACAGTAAATGACGATATGATTTATGGTGAACGGTGGTGCGAGGTGCAGTGGAATACACGCATTTAAATTGCAAATTCTAGATTCATAGCAGTTACACGCGGCGGATCGGAACTTAAAGTTATTATACTGAACGTCCCAAGAGCCGTGCTATGTCCTTTCAATGAGAGATTGGCGCATACATCGATCTAAAATCTCCCTAAAACGAGATTATCTAGGCATTCGTCGTGCGTCATTTACTCGAGCTCCGCAAAAATGTCGTTCACGTAGAATCAGATTTCATTCCTGTCGACGTTCCATTTCGGATTCGGTTCGTATATGCAGTACCGATTGAATGAAACGGGACTTCCATTCGCGCAAATGGTAGTAACAAATCGATTGGTTAGTTCCCTCTTTTTCTGCGATTTTTTTTTCTCCTTTTTGGAAATATGTCGAGCGAATCAACTACACAACTGCTCGAGCGGTGCGCGAAACTGAATTTACCGTGCGCAAGGTAAGCGATTTCGTAGATATTAGTAGTCGCTCGGGCAGCGCATGCGTGATATTGCTGCGCTTGTGTTAAAACAATCGTTAACCGCATTAAAACGGAATACGCGTTTGCAGCGACATGCGCAACAGTCCAGATTATTGATACGCAATTATCCAGATTATCAATGCGATAATTGTACCGACGCGAGTCGAATTTGCGGATATTAGTCATGCCGGCTTGCTATATAGGATTAGTCCTTTAATCCTTTCGCTTTTAACGGGCAGTAGATATTCTCCGCATAATATTATCGTAATTATAATTCGTATTGGTAACCGTAATGGATGTTTAATACTTATGTACACTTCAATAATACCTATTGTAAGCAATTTACACATCCGGAGAGATAAGCGTACGTAAAATGTAACGTGGAGAAACATTGAATTACGTGTAAAAAGACATGTCCAATCGTTGAATTAAACAAAAATTTGTTTCGACATACTAATTCGGATACATGGTGCAACGCTATAATCCAAAGCGTATCGTATTAATGTTTTGCTAAGGTTCACATGTGCTCAATTATGTACATGCGCGTACATAAATGCTGCACTATACGCCTTGTTCTTGTGAGTAAACTAACATAATTTCCATAAAGAATAGATCCGTCTGTTTATAATTGTGATATATAGAATGTCCTCCGAAAGGAACTTTGTTTCAAAGTTAAAAAGTTTGGTGACTATAAGCTTGAAATTAAACTTCCGGTGAAATAATGTCTGATTCTCCGTTATAAAGTTGAACCTAACTGAAAAATTAACTCTTACTTCCGAACGAGATGTTAGGCAATCTAATAAGTATCAATATTATTGTTTTCTTTCTTAAAGAGCAATAACAAATTTTAATTTCTAATTAAAAAGTACTCGAAAATCGAATAAATGAAATGTTTGTCGATCCCAATCTTCGTAACGGTATCAATGAGTACTGCACGTTAAATAATCGTCAAAAAGTATATGTTGACAAACTAAAAGTTTGCTTATCTCCAATGTATAAACTGCTTACGATATTAGGCTGAAACCTAACGTAAAACAGTAATTTGAATAAAGTTTCGGCGGGTTCTGCCGCGACAGAGAGACAGGGTTCATCGTCCGCTTTGAACGTAAATGGAATCGAAAAAAAGGGGGCGAGAGTTTGACACGGGCCTTGTTATCTGCGAGACGAGACGCAAGGCATACGTCTCCCTTTACTATACGGCGGTCGTTTTATCTAAAGTGTCACCCCCCTTCCTCGTAGAAAGACATCGTCCCGGACACTTTCACGTGGCAGACAGCGCGCAAAACCAGGCACGACGGACGGCTCCCGCACCTGCAATGTAGCCCGGAATGCATGAAAAAATGCAACCGCGTGTACAGCATTGAAATCCCACCGAAACTGCACGAGCCCGATACAACTTATCGAAAATTTAGAAAGAACTCGACGCTCCTCTCGCGGAATAACAAACACGCGCTGTTGATTCGTGGATCATGAATAAAAGAAACGCGTGAAATCAAAAGCGCGATTGAAAGCCACGTAAGGCTATTGGGATTGGCGGTCGTGACGTCACCAAGGCAAGATGGCCGGAGAGAGTAGGTCACTTGTCACTGTACAATACGACGTATGTGCGTATTTATAAGATTGAAGTTAAAATAAGACTGCCCATATGCAATTTTACCAATTCGAACGCCTTCATGCCGCAATTTTGTTGAAGGTGAAAGAGTATTAAATGCAAATCATGTTATATTTTGGCGGTAAAACAAGTGTGTGATGTTGATTGTATTTGTTTCATTGCATTTGGTGCTTGCAAACTTTCGAATTTAAAAAGTAATCCTCACGAGATTACTGGATCAATTTCTTCTGTTGGGAAAATTTTAGATATAAAATGTTCCCTGCAAGCCGGATTAAGTAAGAAATGCAAACATAGTGTGGCTGTTTCCTACACCTGAATAGATTAGTTTATTATTACTGCTTTCTTCTCGATAGCCTTGTTAATTAATTTATGATATAATTATGCTTCTTTATTGTAAATTTAAAAAAAATATTAAATTAATTTTAAGTTATATGTAAACGATAGACTTAATTCCGGGTTGTTGCAAGCTTTGCTATTGCAATCGAAAACAGAGCAAAATATTTTGCTTTTGGAATTTTTCCGGTGGAAATTTCACTCCGGCCTCCATAACTAATTGTAATTACATTATAAAACTGTCATATCGGAAAATTAAATCAAATAACTGTCAATTCGAGTTATTTATGTGACAGCCGGCGACCTACTCTTTTGGGTTCTGATTTTCGCCACCAGATAGCGTATCACAGTTTAGCCATTCCCAATAAAGGATGTTTTATTAAGAACACGCTAAAGGATCTCGCATTACGTGTCGCTTCTTAGGCTACATTTCTTCAAGCTAATCTGAATTAATTACTCAGCTTTTAATTTGCGTCTTTAATTGCGTAGAGGTAAACAAACCGACGCGCGACGCGGACGGAGAGATGCGTCGAGTAAGCAGCAATAATTCAAGTGGCAGCCCTGCGATGAAAAATCGAGCGAACTACGCGGATCGTGACTAGCATGTGGATCCCGCTTCTCGTCGCCTTCTCCGACTATAACACGACCGTACGTCCTTGTCAGCGACATATTCACTTTAGTCAAGACCGGGATCTTGCCGCTGACAATGCTTTATGGAGCCGCGCAAAGCGCAGTGCACGGCTCCCGGCGTGAACCGACGTCGCCGACGTTGTCGTCGTCACCGTCGGCTCTTTGTTCGCCGTACGCCGTAAATGCGGCCGTAAAACTGGCCTAGAATTTACGAGGGCGAGGATGTATGCGCGCGAGGGGTGGCAATCGTCGCCCCTTCTCCGTGATATTGCTCGTTCGCCCATCGGCATTTATTCTCATTGTGATGCTACACAAGCCAGTAATCTACGCTTTGAAAATCACTAAGCCATCATTAAACGCGTAATTTCTTAATGTCTGTAACTTTGACAAAGTACAGTCCGTTTTGAGTAATATAAAAAGAATGACCCTAAAATCTCGCTCCTATCCACGGATTCATTGAACAGTTACTTTTCCCCCAAAAAATGTCTATATAATTACTGACAGTTCTGAATTCTAAAGTTAAAAGTTTTTATATGCTAGATTTCAAGAATGCAGATCACAGACATTCACATATTAAAATAAAAGAATTTTAAATTTGCATAATTTTCTATAATATCTTTCTATCTTCCTCTCTTTCTTTAAAGTATATTATGGAAATATCGCATTTAGTGAAAATAAACTTTATATTTGCAAAGTTTCTCGAGAGGAAAAAGAACCAGAATTTCTAGCAAGTCAAAATAACTACCCTCACTAGACTCAGCTTCATTTTAACCCCCGAAAACGACCACGGCCATTTATTTCCAATGCCACCATATGGCAAGGCTTAATACAATTTCATACAAATGGCGCTGAGCAAATGTGCATCGTGCAATATCTACTCCCGAACGGAGAGCGGAAACTTTATGTAAAACGATCGGATGCGAAAGTGCGCTTCTGGTAACTTCGACTTTCTAGATCGCTTTAGCTTTTTCACTGTCGTATCTTCTTTTATTCGGTCCATTTAGCAATACTCTTACAACGATAATCCTTCATGAGGAGTTCCGTAAACAATTTTTTATATAGAAAGGAAAGTTTTGGTAATGTAAGAAATAAAAATTATCTTTATTTATTTAAAATAAAACAATATCTTTCCTGGTAGATGTTCTGCATCAATAATCACGCTTTTTAAAGTTTTTAAATCGCGTGAAATAGAGTTCAAATGCGACACACGTATTTCTGATAAGCGTTTAGTTATACTTGATATGGTTTGTATTTCGGATGGCAAGTTACAATTCATAATTTTAAGCACGTACGCTGAACTGGTGGTATTACACAAAGCCCAATTTAACTAAAACGGAAATATGTTTTCATGTTAAAATCCAATTCTAAGTGGCAAAACCAAGATTTTCTTTAATATAAAGTATAAAAAATTATTTTTGTTTGTAAATTTTTCATTATATATTAAATATAACAATTATTATATATTGTATATAATAAACATAAGTTTGATAAGTAATGTAATTATTTTTATTAATTGTCATTTTTATAGAATATTTTTTTAAATTCTTTCTCTCTCTCTCTCTCTCTCTCTCTCTCTCTCTCTTCCCGATATATTGTGTTAATATTTATTAAATATTAAGGCGGTGCTTACGGAGGACCGCTGCACGGGAGGCTCTAATGGAATTAAATAAATTATTCTACTTCTCTAACAGTCTCGTTTCTTCACTAGAGATTCGATCGTTGCAAAAGTTTCGTCTGTAAACTTTAGCTACATAAGTTGAACACTTGCAACGTAAGAGCCAAGCTTGGCTGCCAGATACCATGCTCGCCTTTTTACCTCACTTACTTTCTGGAGACCCGGGTCAGTCACAATAAGTATTCTTCACATGACCAATAAACTTCGAAACTCACCTGCAACATAAAAAAAATAGAACTCGGTTAGTTTAGCAAATAATACATCGAGCAATAATATGATATTTTAATACATCCTCTTGTTAGAATATTTAATTAAATTTAAGAGAATTATTAATAATTCTGCAAATTTTAGCTATTATTACATACTTTTTCAAATATGGCAATCTAAATTTTTAATATTCTGTTTAATTACAGAATATATTGACAGGATCACGATAACTTATTTCTTGTTAGTTTAATAAAATGATTTATTTTGCCACTATCAAAAATTATCGCAACTTTAATTTCCCCCTTAATTTTTTTCTCATGTAAAAAAGTTTTATTTATTATTACTGGATTGCTAAAACGTACTTTTGGCAAAAATTAATTTGCAGAGCTTGTTCGCAACACAAAAATAAGAAATTTTAATTAAACGCATCAACATGTTTCCTGCATTTTAATTTTACAGTTTCCGGCGTGCATTCGCTGGCGCATCACTTAAAACTCGATGGTGTGACGCGGCGCCGAGTAATGTATACTCATTAAATATTCAACAAGGCCTTCTTAATGACTGTAAAAGCCGGAGCACTCTGCACTTCGATCCCTAAGATAAACGTCTTCTTAAAATGCGTCTGCTTTAAATGCGCTGACATCTCTTTATTTCTTCCTTCCTTCATTTTTACATTTCTTTAAAAAGAGTTCTGCCTCGCAACGATAACGACACTGACGAATATTGTTTTACAAAACTTGCGTGTTTACTTGTACTTTACATTAAACGTGCTCGAGCAAACATTATCCTGCTTTGAATATTTATGCGAGCAAAGAGACTCTTGCCGGTTTTATTCGTATATCGCGCTTGAAAAGAGGATACCGGAATATGTCGCGTATTTCATTATATTGTATTTATTCATCTATTTGTCCATTGAATGTGCGAAATATGGCAAAACAATAACTCTTGTTTTCATATTCTCTGTTATATTTTTCACTATGATATTATTGATACAATACTTTTGCGCTGTTAAGAAGTTTTTTTTACTCCGTAATAAGCTTTAATTAAGTATCTTCAATAAAGTAAGGTAGTAATAACATATTAAATATAATTCACATATTCTACAATAAAATACTAAATAAAGTTTATGTCAGCCATCACACGTAACTACATATTATACAAGATTATGTATTTTAAATGAGAAATTGCAATATTAATTATTCATATTGCAAAACACAAACAGACTTGTTTGCGATTTAACTCAAATCAGAAACTTTTACTTCGCCCGTAAACAAAGTGTTGTTTGCGATTTTAGTGTTGTTTGCAATTTGATTCATAATATAATATTTTGCTTAAAAACATGATAAAATTTGAATAAATCTGTTTTTCGCACGTGAATTGGAATAAAGTAACATCAATCGGAAGAATAAATATAATTGTGCTTTTCGGATAGACTGTTTCCCAAATAATGCCAAGCAATTACGCAGTTACGTTCACGTTAAGTAATCAGCGGCAATATGACAGGAACTCGTGCGACAATTTATGGAATAGATAATTTCGGGATTTGCCTGCAAGTTATTACGTTCTCATTAGCGTCCCGCGCAAGTTGCTCACGCTCGCGTTTGACTGATTAACAGTCGTCGACGTCACAACCATTGGCAATGGTCGTGATTAGTCGCGATTCATTTCCATAACGACGACGGTGCATATGCATAGACAAATCGAACCAATCTTTGCGTTTGGTCGCATTGGTGGGCATTGATAAGCGTGCAATAATGTAATGAATATCCATGCATGAATAGTTATCGTGAATAGACGAATAAAATATACGCGTGTATAACGTTTTAAAATAAAACTCTAAAGTAAAACCGTGAATTCGGAACAAACGTAGGTGATAATCGTATATCTCGACGAATTGAAAATGCCACGTGTGCCGCCGTGAATTGTCAATGCGGATCAGGTTTGTTGATTTAATCGAAATAATTAGATTGTTAGTTCATTTGTTAAATAGAACGATCTGCTTGCTATTCGATAGCCACAAAATTTCTGTGGATGGAATCGATTTTATTAGAGTTGAAATTAGTTGAAAATGTAATATAAACATCAAAAAGTAAAAAAAATTCCAGTTGTAATCAAAACAATTTATTTTAAAGTTTTTAATTAATCAAAATAATATCTGTACACATGTGTTTACTTTTTATCAGCGATGTTTTGGATTGTCTTAATTTTTTTCGTTAAACGTTGAAAAAATACAACATTTCATATATATACAAATATACAATAACCATTTTTTGTGTTGATATTTTGTATCATGCAAGATAATTTGTCGTGAAATTTATCGCAGATATATATAGACTAAGAAAGTTTAGATTTAAAAAATCTAAATACAGTATACCATATCTATTAAAGGATTTAATGTGTAATAATGAATTTGTCGTGTTGATAGCGGCATCAAAAAGCGCAACGTGGAAGTTCCTGTTGGCGAAACTACGGACTGGCCCTTCACGAAATGATACCGCCAGGATCCGTTAATTTTGGTCCACGAAATTTCACGAGATTCCAACTCAAACAAACTTTGACATGGGACTCCCATTTCGCGCGCAGTCACGGCGCTATATTACCCCGCGTACCCGAAAGTAATAACGCCACGTCGGAATTTTGTTGCCACAACGCAAGCAACGCACCGCAGAGGCCACATTATCCGCAGGAGATCGCGTCAAACTGTCCTCATCTATTAAATGTATGACCCATATTGGTTTCTCTGAGTTGCTAATTATTTATCTTTAAGTCTCGCTGGCATTAATATGTAAAACGTTATTGATATTTACTCAATCAATAATTTAATATCAGAGATTTTGTTTGAATAGCATATGTGAATAGTCCGGTGCACTTTACATGTCGAGGAAAGCCGCGGTGTACGAACGAATAATGCGACTGTAAACATATCGATTCGTTGACATTTTCATTTTATTTTGCATTTTGCAGATATGAGAGAGTAGATTCAGTGCAATATTTACAAATTAAATTAATTGTTCGCTGTACGTTATAGAGAAATTAAAAATATTTATTGTCATTACGCAATTAACTGACATTGTCAAGTTCTCCATTACATCCGTATCACGTTATTATAATACGCTGCATCGCATTATGTTCATATTAAATTGAGCAAAAATTAGTCGTAATATTTCAAAATATTTTAAAGAAAGTGCACACACGTGCAGCAATCGCCACGCGATTGTCATGGGTGGTATATGGAAATAAAAGTCAACCCTTGTTTCATCTTTGTCGAGAATGCTCGCTTCCATTCGGAACGTACCTCCATTATTCTTATACCACTCGTTATAATACGTCACGGTACAAATTCGCATTGGGACAAATGTTGGGGTGTAGTGCTGCAACCCGTAATACTAACAGGGGGTGCGTTAATGCGGGTCCGACAGTAATAAAAATACGTAGGGTGTCCCTTCGACCTTTCTGCCTTTTGCCTCCTTTCTCTGCCCTTCCGTTAATTTCATCAAATAGGACAGAGAAAGAAAAGCCCGGGAAACTGGATCGTTTGTGCAATTTAGGTGGGTATATGTACCTTCTCATTTGAGTAAAAAGTTCTATTCTCTTACAAAATGATCTTAAATACTTAAAATAAAATCACAGTTATTAGCTACTACAATGATTTTGAGAGAAATAATATTGTTTAATAGAACGCTTATTGTGTTTTAACAATTAATTACATTTTTCGTTTTTTTGGCGTTGAATTTTGTTTTAATTAAAATATCTTTACAATTACGACTTCTATTATTCTTAAAATTTCAGCGCACGCGGCATGTAACTTTATTCTTGAATGACTCATTTATCGCGAGGCAAGTATTCTCTTGGTGAGGAAATGCTCACAGCTTTCAACTACCGTAGTTAAACCGATAATCGATCTACCGATAATTACTCGATATAGTTCGATTCGAATTTATAACGCGCAAATGTCACGGCAATTAAAGTAAACGGCAGTGAGATATGAAGACCCTCTCCAAAATATTTCGTGCAGTTGATTTCTGCGTGTGAGAGTTACAAACTCAGCTCTTTAATTATAACTCTTAATTGTAGAACTTTCTATCACGTTCCTGCCCCTGCGGATAATTTTGACTTTCGTTAAAATTGCCCGTTTCAAGTGATACACCATTCAAAAGCTACAATCCACATTCAAGAGTTTAAGTAACATTTCATTATATTCTCTATGCGATTTGCTTTAGTAAGTGCCTTGACGTGTTTCCATATTTTTCCTAAAAATATCTCGGCAACAATTTTTATCTCGTTCTAAATGTCACAAGTTAATCATTAAAAAAATTACTGTTTCTATTTGCAAGAAGTTATATGAATATTTTTAAGAAACACATGTAAAGATATCTTCTCCTCGAGGATTTCTTCACAAATCGAATTTTCTAAATTAATCTTACTCTCTTTGCCAATGCATGATTTAATGTGAAAATAAATCTAATAATTTCTGCTAGCAAGTTAATCCACAGATGTATCATCCTCATTTAATCCACATACTCGTAAAATAAAATATCGGAATTATAAAGCGAGAGAAAAATAAAAAAGAAGTTATTCCCTGAAAATTCGTCCAAGTACAACGATTTAGGTGGGATGATTGTTTCTCTCCCACAGAAATAATATTTCAATAAAAAGAATAAAATATCTTTGACAAGATATTTTTTGATTTTTGTATTGTCAGCCTCGATATAATCTATAGCGAAAATATTAGTAGGGGAGACTGGGGCTGGTTGTTACACGGGTAGGTTGTTACAGTGCCAACGGTAGCTAAACCGAAAACGCTATAGTAACGTTAGAAAGAGATAAATGATCACGCCAGTGTCGGCCGACATACCGCGCGAGCTAGTGGTGCTGGCGTTCTTCTGAGAAGAGCCCGGACAAGCAGCCGTCAAAAACGCAGATTTGTAATATTTTCATTTTTTAGTATTATTGGTCTAGCACTTGTTATCTAAATAAGCAGAAATGTGTATGTGTGGTATATACTCTCTAATTCCTTCTGTTTACAATAAACCTTACTTTTATAAGCTTTACAAATATTTGTGTTTTAATATTTAATCTTAAAAGGTTAGTTTTGATGTTGGGGCTAAAAGTGACATTTTCTCGGGGCAGGTTGTGACAAACCACAATTAATTTATGATTTGTCACAACCTGCTCCGTCGTGCTTTTTGCTGACTGGTATAATTTGAATTATATAAATTTATTATTTTATTTATTTATTTATTTATTTTTTATTTATTTTTTTATTTTTTTTTATTTTTATTTTATTTTATTATTTTATTATTTTATTTATTTTATTTTTTATTTTGATTTGATAAAGCAAAGAGGCCAAAAGAAAATTGTATGCCTAAGTTTTTGTTTAAAATAACACTATAATTTTATTTAAAGTTAAAAAGTACCATATTATTACTTGGACTAAGTAAAACTTTTTTTGTAATTCGTTACAAACAATAATATTTCATTTTTGTTCGATTAAGAAGACAAACCATGATTATTCTTAATAAAAAGTTTGAAATTACATTTGTTTTTTTGTTGTAACAATTTACCCCGTGTGGTGTAACAACCAGCCCCTGGTGTGGGGTAAAAAGTTACATGTCTCTTTTTTCAGAATTTTTTAATTTATATAATTTCTAATGAGCGGTTAGATAAAATTATTATTAAATTTAAATCCCGATTAGTTACTGAATCTAGCAAGCCTAAATTCATTTATAAGAACAACATAATCAAAGAGTTAAGACACTTTATAGAAAAAATGTCACAACCAGCCCCGGTCTCCCCTACATTTCACATGTGCAATCCACATTTACTGATAAAATTACAGTTTTCATCAAGCATAAAAATTCATGTAACATTTTACACAACTAGCTATACAAATAAAACATTATAATACATCTGTCCAACAAAACATTGCAATTAAAATAGCATTATATTTTATTGTCATCACTGATATAATTTAAACTTCAAAATTCTTTTCCTTGTTATTCAAAAAATGCACAATATAAATATTAAATTGAAACAAATTACAAAGCAAGCGTAAATGGAAAGTCAAAGATTTTTCTAACCTCGTTAAAAATAACCCTCGCGTTAGTGCGCTAATTTGTAAGATCATCCACGTTTCCAGAAAGTTCCCGAGAACAACTTTACTTTGATAGTTCAAAACTTTATCTCGGCCGCAACTTTTCTCATTTTATTACGAGACCTTTTTATCAAGTTAATAGCGTCTCAAAGCTCGTTAATACAACCTGGTACTAGCATATTTAATTCCAATCCTCTTTGAAAAAGGGTAGCTTCTGTTAGCAAAAAATTGCTCACTATCTCGCGGAATCATATCTCTGTGCAGACATTTTATGAAACGCGAGAAATGTAACTGGTTTTCACTTATTTACTTATTGTTAGTTTCTCTTTAATTTCATTTGTGGTCGTTTTTAAATTAGCACGAAGATGTGCTACAAGAGACAGAATTAAAAATGCTTTACAATTTGTTAAACGATATATATATTTCTATCGCATTTTACGTTGACATCATTATTATAGCTCTTATCCATATTTAATAATACTGGCGAGGCATGAAAATGCCCTACTAAGCAGAGCACCTGATCTGTGTTTCCATAACAAGTTAAGCTTTGACGTCTTGATGATTTATGACGACGAAGAGCAATTTTTCATCCGAGTTGCGTTGAACCTTGTGGTCCGCCCGGTACGTCATATTTTGCCACTGCTTGTTTGTCTTCGAGAAATGCGTGGGATGGACAAGGTATATAAACTTGACAATATCCATAATGTCTTCAAGATGCGGGAATATTGAAAACGGAGATGTAGAGATGTATAATATCAATTTGAATTCACGTAAAATGCATGTAATATATGGAGATGTTTTTATCGTAATTTGTCTTTCAATAGGATATCAACGGGGATATCTGGCCACAAAAATAAAATTCTTCCCGCGATTTTACGACACCTTGCAATTTCATTTTGAATAATGTAAGCAAATTGCCACGATAACTCGTTAGTTTTGCTGCGCGAGGAGCTCCGTAATATCGGCCACGTTATGAGCGCATTGGAGGCTCGGCGTGTACAGGGTGTCTCGTAAGACCCGGTTTTTAATATCGCATTATCTCCGTAACGAGCGCTCGATAAGCGCTCGACGAAGAAAGAGTCCGTTCCGAATTAGATCAGAAAGATGATTTTGCTGCTAAAGTCTGATATTTAATGAGCGTCCTGTATAAGAGCGATCGATATCGGTGTAACGCGGTGACAATAAATAATACTAAAAGCTTCGATGTATATCAGCCAAATATAATAGATGTTCGTGCAATCTGACAAAGTCAACGCTCCTAAAATATTTTGTAAAAGTGTCTGTCTAATGATGCTGATAAAATAATAAATTTGTAAAATAATAAATTAAACTTTTTATTAAATCTGATTAATTTCCTTCTCATTTCACTCATGCACAAATTCCTAGTTGTCGAAATATATACATGCAGTTGACACGCACTAAGTTATCAAAGATTTATCGATTCAATTTCAGTCGTTTTTGTCAATATAGCACCCGTTAAAATGGGTGTTTGTTTAGTCAAATTGATTGCAATGCTGATTGATATATCGAATGTTTCGACAGCTTAACAGCCATAATATTGGAATGACTAAAATGGCAGGCAATCAACATTCTATGAAATATACTTGAACGCGATATGAAAAGACAAAGCTAATATTTCGTAAAATTTCAAATATCCTCTTTGATAAATTCTTTTTTATGTATAATTGTTATTATGTAAAAAAAATGAGCTAAATAAATACATTTTTAAAGAAAATGTGCATTAAAATAAACAGATTGTAAATAAATAATAATATTAAACTGTTTATGCTTATTAATGATTGTTTATTTTGATTACTGTGTGTATCAACAGTTGTTTGTAGTTTTATGCGACAGCAACACACTGCACTAAACGCCGTCGAAACTTCGGTAGTAAGTAGCGCGAGTGTATCAAGTGTCAGACACAATTACGTGCAGGAGTTGCGAGTATCGGTCCGTAATTGCTGAGAATCTCTATTCGCGATAACCTGTTGGGCTTCGATTAAAGGCTTTACGGCAATCCTAAACTGAGACCTTTAATGTTGCACTCACAAACGCATAGAAGCGTACAAGCGTATTCTTCTATGCGTAAATAAAAATGCTGCATCTTGCAATAGATAATGCGAATTTCAGATTTTATTAACTTTATGCATGTAATGACGCATTAAGATTTCTTATGTATTTCATAATATATACTAATCAATATTCAAATATATAGTGTGTAAAGATAATATAGAAATAAATCCTTATTCGTAAGTTTTTATTTCTCAAACTATTCTATTTCTTTACTCAGGATCAATTACTAAATATATACCTAAAAGCAATATTAATTAATAATCTGCGATAAAAATTAAAAATAGTAGAAAACTTAATTTAATTTAAATTAATTTATCGCGTAAAATTTTAAATAATTAACTTTCAAAACATGCAAAAGTCTTCTCAAACCATTTAATAAATATTAAAGTTAACGAAATTAATAAATTAATAAATAAGTACAAATCAATATATGTATATTAAAATGCTGGGAGAGCCGACATTAATTTTGTCTACGCGCATGCTTCCAATGAGCTCCTCAAAAGAACAATGACTGTCGGTAATCCTTCAGTTTGAGTGACGTCTTTAATATCGCTCTACGATAATCATATTATTGGAGTTGAAGAGACACTTAATCCATCGCGTCGCAGCGCATAAGTTTGATTGAAATCCAAGAAAATAACGCATAATATACGAACATATATCTAAATGCATACGTGTAATCTATGATAACGCTTATCTTTTCTTCAAATAATTTATTATTTTGAATAGAGATCGCAACACATCGATAAATTTCGCAAAATTAGATAAAATAATATTTTTAAATTTGCATATTGTGTGCATTTTAAAGAGAAGCTATTTGCTAAATAAATTCTCGAAATGTTAGTGCATTTCTTTCTAAGAGTCAACCCTTACAAAAATATTTCACCGCTTTTACACCTCATATAGATCGTTTTTAGCCCGTTTTTAGCCCGTTTTATCATTTTTATGTCCGTTTCTTGCACTCTCAAGCACGCGCAGTCTACTGCGAAAGAACATGATGAGTATACGCGAGTATGCGTATGAGTATTTTTGAGTAGATTGTCCGTTTTTAATACTCGTTTTTCAATCAATGAGTGACAACACGTTAATACGTTCCTTTTTTACTCACAAGGCTGAGGACGAAGTAGGTTGTCCGTTTTCAATACTTATTTTTCAGTTGATGAGTGACAATACGTTAGTACGTTCCTTTTTTACTCACAAGAAAATATCCGCGGATTTCGCCCGATTTTAACCCTTATGGTACATACAGGGGGATTTCGAGTCAGCTCGATTTCTATCCATCGAAATTTCTTACAAATTCTGAAAGACTCCCACTCCTTATCTCCTCCTTATCTCTAAATTAAAGTACATTTATTCTACAAACTTAAAAACTTTTCAAAGTGTACCGTAAGGGTTAAATGTTTTAGTATACTTACACTATTTATCCTTCACTAATAGATAAGTGGTACGATGTAATATTCAAATATTCGCGAGTTTGCATTAAACGTTTCTATAAGTGCAATATGTTTTGTGTGTGTGCGTATGCGTGTGCGCGCGCGCGTGGTGTGTTCATATACAGTACGTAATATGTACATACACAACAGTAGAGTATCTATTTTAATCTATTACCCCTTTTGTGTGAATATTTTTGACTCCTCTTATTCTTTGCAGAATAAAGTTGAATAAAATATCTCTTCAGATGAAAGTTGTATGGCTTTAAATGAAGATAAATAATGGTAAAATCAATTTTAATAATAATAATAATAATTAATGAATAATGATTATTATTATTATTATTATTAATTAATGAATTATGATATCTCAAAATTTGCAATGTGAGTATTTATGAGTGCTAAACGAGTATTTTGTACTCGTAGCTGAATGTACATTTTTACACCTCAAATTTACACACAGCACGTATTTACCACTCAAAAATAAGAATACGTTATTACTACTCGGATATACTCGTACGCAATCCGCTTTAATCACTCGTTTTTAAGCAAAAGGGTCCCTTTGCGCCCCAAAAACGAGTCGTACTCATTGAACCAAATGCACGTTTTTACTACTCAAACTGACCGTTCTCGCGGTCCGAAAACGGTCCAAAAACGGTGAAAAATTTTTATAAAGGTAAACTTAAACATATTTCACTCTCTCTGTAAATAAAAAAAAAACAGATTATTTTTATTCAAACAAGTGTAATCAATCGCTATTACGCTGCAATCGAACCTTAAAAGAATCCGTATATCATACCAATAAAGAATATATTGTATCAATACTGCCATCTCTTCAAATCTCAAAACGGATCCACGTTGAACGAAACGAAGTCGATTATCCGCTTAGGATCAGAGAAAATCTCTTATACAATTAAAAGTTCGCCGCTTTTATTCCATGCTTTTGAGATTATCTCTGTGCTTATCTATATATATTGGAACCTTTACTTCAAATTGAATGTGTGTGAGTGCTTTTCACAGAATTTACGTTTATAGATTTTACAACATATCGAAAGCAGATTAATTTGCGAGACGATGTACAGAGTATCCAAAAATACCACAAAACTTTATCTCTATAAAGGTTGATAAATCTGTACGAGTATCTTTATCCCTCTTTCTAGCCCGCAGCTTGTTATCGACGATGTATATACAGTGTACATGATCCTGTTTGGCACGTGATCACAACAGCGACCAGCGAAACAGTAGAAGTCGACTTCCTCGTAGCAGAACTTACCGGAGTACCTATCTATCCGGAGAACCTGCATTTTCATGTGGAAGGCATACCTATTTCCAGTTTGCTGTCACGATTTGCATTTCGTGCACGAAGATATCTCCTGCAGATGCAAAACTAGACACGCCTCAAACTTGATTCTCTACCGCTCTTACAGACTGTCACGGGGGTTACATCGGGAGTTGACGAAGTCGCGCTCGCTTCGGCGGAAAACTTGACAGTGAGAACTTCGACATAATCTCGAGGATTCCGTGAGAATCCTCTTGATCGAAGTTCCATAGAGATGTAAATAGCATTTCCATCGCGTTCACTTTTTTTGCCAAAGATTTTACCTAAAAGGGATTAATTGGTGTTACGAAAATACAGTTCATCTATAATCTATATTCACTGCTCAAGTGCTATGCACTGTTAAATGTTAAAGAATAAAATTTAAACCAATACCTTGAGTTAGATAATACTTTATTATTTTTAACATATGCGTTAAAATTTATTATTTTAAAACAAAATAGTATTATTTTAACTCCATTGGTTTAGTCAAATTAACACTGTTTTAGTTAAATTAACTACGTATTGAGTATTATAGAAGCAGTGGCGACCTATAGGAATGGTAAAAAAATTACTCAAATTGAGTATAATTTGACCCTACGCTGAGAAAAAAATGTTCTGCAGTAAATATTAGTTTGCATACAACTGTGACTCCATTTATTAAAATAAAGAAAATTTTCCTTTTTAATAGTATATATATTTTTCTCAATAAATACACATATAGGTACCTAATAAAAAATAAACATTTTCTTCATTTTAGTAAATGGAATCACAGTTGTATGCAAACTAATATTTACTAAAATGTAGAACATTTTTTTCTCAGTGTATGAATTCAACAGTGTATGTGTATATAATCTAGTTGCACACCTATCTGTGTAATAAAGACGGTTAACAACTATAGCCAACTATTTGCAAATAACAATTCCATTCTAGAGATATTTATGGCGGTCAAGCGTACGTTCTGTAGCTGAAATAAAGACAACGCCCATTCTGCTTTTATTGCAACTCTTATCACAGTTTCCGCGCGAAACCGACTCGTTCCGACAAAGCGGCGAGTAACGTGGAAAGGTAAAGAGAATTAAAAGGTATCTCTCGCTGGGGAGTTTCAGGGGAGTTCTCGCAAATTAAGTTTCCGCGTTAAACGCGTCGCTTCCCGACACTCCTCGCCGCGGAATTCGCTGCACGAAGTGTTCCGTCTGGTGGCCAGATCCGCCGATACGAGATTTTTCGAGCTTCTCGGTATTAATGACACGTACTGCACGTGAATGGAACGCCTTTGAGCTTTCCCCTTTTCCTTTTCTCGACAAAGAAATATCGTATACCATAAAAGAATAACTATAGCATGTCTTGTGAATTCGTTTTAATCCTTTCGTTTCGAGCATACTCAATCGTGAACCCATAGAGGTTTTAAAGCCCTTCGGTATTATTGCTTTTCTGTTCATAGACATGTCATGAATTACAATCTAAGTCTTTTGAGTTACCTGAAATGGACCTGAATTTTAAGTGGAATGACAACAATTAAGATGACGAAAGTAAAATATTGTCGAATTATATGTGTTATTAGCTTTCAATAATCAACATTTTGATTGGAAAAATAAAATGTTGAACTTTTTAACATTAATAGATTCCAAATTTTTAATCACAATTACTGAGAAATGATTTCCTGATACTTTTATCCATAAAAAAGTGACATGATTGTGTCGTTTAGGAAGAGAAGAGGCACATAAAAAGAGCGTCATAGAAAACGGCGCCATTATGACTAGCCAAAGGCAATTCTTTCGTAAATACTGTCTCTTTATGAGCTCAGCATATCTTGCGAAGTGCATATTCACTAACACGCCATTATTGTTCTATAATTCAACTTTATACAATGCCATTACGCAGTCAATTACGTCACGCTCTTTTTCTTACTGCAAATCAATATTATGACTAATCAGTGATTATTGTATGACAATCGACATTTTAAATGCTTAATTGCTGCTGTTAACTATCCAGTCTCTTGAATAATAAAACAAACAAAAAATTAATTTGCGCGAAGCATATGCTACTTGCTTAATAAATGCATTTCTTTCACATTGTACAGATTGTACGTATATGGATTTGCAATCTCGCCAAAGAAGAATAAGAGACAAGACAAACGATGGAGAAAGCGGCAAAACTGCGCCACACGTTTAAGAGCGTGACAGGGGATTACCGTAGGAGAAGGAGAGATAATGGCGTCCCCGAGACTGGCCAAAGGCGACACTTTACTACTCCCGACGACTTTACGAGGGTTGCCTCGTACATCTCTCCGCTCGGACGATGTATGCGACCATTAATGAATTGAGCCAAGACTGCATTGTGCTTCACCATGAGGACGGATTTCATGGGTGGAAACGACGGCGAGGGGAGGGCGGAGGGGAGGGGGAGAAGCGACGCTCTCGACATTTTCCCGCCGAGAGCAGAAGGAGTCCCTTCCGTCCGCGAATTATTGCGCAATAAAGCTGTAATGTCGGTCGATGCGTCGAGCGCGTCGCGAAAAACTGAATCGATTGCGATCTCTAAGTGGTATTCGGCAAAAAATCCGGATGGGCAACCTCACTCGCAGCGGTTTTTCTCGGAGATACGTAAAACGTTTTCCGCGATATTTGATGTGTCAGATATACGTCAAAGCGAATGCTACACCGAAATGCAAACAGCTCTTATACTGCACGTTGAAGAGTTTGCTCATTTATCTTATTCGAGACATCAAATTTGAACTCAAGTAATTGTATGCGATTTTTATTATTAGATACATTATTTTGTCGTCTCGAAGAAAAATATATCAAGCATGAATTTTTCCCGTTGAAAACATATTTCAAAAAAGATCGTAATTGAAGAAAAAACAATGATTCGTCCTGCTAACATTTCGAAAAACGCTTTTATAAACGCAGAAACGTTTGTAACTCGTAAATTTCCGGCACGTTGCGGCGAAATTTCGATTTGGTCCTCCGGCCAGACGGTTGTATCCATAAATTACCGCATGCTGATACTAAGCGAACATGACGTACATCGATTGTCACTGGAACCTAATAGTGATCTAATTTCGGATATGGAGCAAAAATTAATGGGCATCCAGGCGTCGAATGAATGAAAAGAACCGCCGCTCAATCGTGCAGTATCGCGATGTGAATTTCGCTGGAATATTGGCGGGTTTTTTGTTCGTTTTGATACATGTATAATGTATATCTCTCGCTCTTTTTTTTGCCGGATACAATAGGCAATAGGGAAGAGCAACTTCGATATTGATGGTGATTCGCAGACGAAACAAAGGCTTTCGCGAATTATTGAGCAATAAAGAGGTAATGTCGGGGCAATACGTTAAGCGCGCGCGATAAGAGACGAGGATTGCACGACCGTGAGCTTCTTTTCATCTGAAACGTGTCTTCCTTTGTGCAGGAAAAATACAGCTGGCAAAGAAAAAGAAGAGAGAGCATGTCCCAGCGAGATGGGGGATGCTTTACGAGTTTGGCCTTAATCATCCCGTAAAGAAGTAATTCGACCGATTTCCGTCTAACTCAAGATTGATCTTAGCATCGACTTTAACGCATTATTACTGTTTGCTCAGAGAAATTGATTCAAAGCGATTTGAAATTTACCGACAGTAACAATTGCTCATATTTATTTACAATTATTATACAATAATGGAAATAATATAAGAGAATTATAATTTTAA
>JASTWK010001917.1:0-22205 GCA_030770225.1 Temnothorax unifasciatus | reverse complement strand
AACGAGATGCCGCCGAAACGCCGGCGATTACGACGCGCACCGAGACGCTCCATCCGTTATTGAGGAAGTCCGGCTCCTAGGGTGGAGCAGGCTCGCAGAGAGCAGGAATACGCGGCAACGATCCGCCGACAGGAGGAGGAGCTCCGACGTCTTCGAGGGACGAACTCCGGCGTTGACCCCCAGCTAAGTCTCTCCATTATTAGAGCGTCCGGGGATTCGGGGGCCCGCTGCGGGAACGATGAGGGGACGCGAGACACGCGCGCGGGGAGCGCGAGCGCGAGCAGTGCGGTGGAGCGTCGTGCGCCCGGCCGTAGGAACGCGTTCGCGGGGGCGCGAGTGAATGTGTGTCACGTCCGATTGAGAGAAGCGCGACCGCGAGTGTTAGAAGCACGACCGCGAGTGTTGATGACGTGCGCGCAAGCGAGAGGAGCATGAATACGGGCAATACAGAAACTCGAATCACACGCGTGAGCGAAGGGACGCGGTCACGGGCGGCGCGTATTCGGGGAGAACCGAGATGCGTTTCCAACAACGCAGGGGAGCGAACCGCGCGTGCGGGGGAGGGTATCGTAAATATGTGCGACGGTGCCACGGGCGCATAGTGTCGGGCTTGGTTACAAGCTCAAGCCCGATACGTATGACGGGACAGCCCCGCTGCATGAATATTTTTCGCAGCTCAATTTAATTGCGCGAGCGAATAGTTGGGACGACGCGACGAAAACTGTCGCATTAGCCTCCAGTTTGAGGGGCAAGGCGCGTGCAGTATTGGAAACGATACAGGATGTAGATCGATTGAATTTCGCGGAGCTTAAAGCGAAGCTCGAGCTGCGTTTGGGGAGGGTCATTTGACACAGAATCATTATTCCGCGTTAACGAATCGCAGACAAAAAATGTGGAGAGGATTTAGCCACTCTTGGCTTGGACATCGAACGTTTATCGCGCCTTGCGTACCCCGAATGCCCCTACGAAATTCGAGACAAAATCGCTTGCTCACAATTTGTAACGGCTATTTCGGATCATTTATCCGACGGACATTACAGATAGAGGGAATAATCTCGTTAAATCGGGCAGTTGAGCGAGCGAAAGCATTGAAAATAATTCAAGGGGAGGGCTATGCTCGCGAAAAAAGAAAAATTCAACAAAAATTTTCCGAAGGGAGGACAGAATAATAATTCCATTAATGGAAAAGGGAGACACAGAAGGGATCGGGGTACAAACGGAGGAAGGGAAAGAAAGATCAGAAGGAAAATCGGCGGCGGCAGCAGATTTAGCGCCAGCCGCGGCGAATGTTGGACGTGTGGCAAGACCGGACATTTTCGGTCTGAGTGCCCCGAGGGAGGGGGAAACGCAGTCTAGTCAAACTTAGCGGGGTGGGTTTGGCTCGAATTATCGATACCCCGATTTTTATTAATAAAAATGTTGTTCTAAATGTTAATAAAAAAATGTTTTTAAAGAAAATAGAGTTAAGCCGAGTTTAATTATTTCATGCTATCAGGAAAGATTGATGGAAAAGAATGTTCTTTTAAGGTAGATACGGGCCTCCGACGTTTCGATCGTAAATAAGAAATTTGTGGACGAAGGGAAGAGAAGGCTTCAAATTGAGAATGTAAATTTGAAATATCCTACTGGAGAGAAAGTTTTTTAGTAGAATTCGAAGTCGAGGCTAGAGTGGACATAGGTAGATATTCAGTTGAATTCCCTTTGCTTGTTGCTGATATCAATGACGATTTGCCTTTTGGGTGGAAATTTTCTAAAAAAGGTAAATTTAGAGGAAATTTTTGATCTTGCTTTTCAATCCACAAAGTCAGAAATACAGTTAGCTCGAATAGAGAATGTTCCTAATAAAGTTTCTACCTCCTTGAAAGAACTCTTTGAGAACAATTCTCAGAACCTCAATCTATCTCAGAAAGAACTTTTTACTGAATTTCTCGTGAAATTTTATAATGTGTTTTCTGAAAATATTATTGCGGGAAATTGTAATGTTGTCGAACATGTCATAAATGTGCAAGGCTCTCTCCCCAAAAAACAGATACCTCGACGGATTCCTTTTCAAATGAGAGGGGAGGTGGATAAGGTCATTGAGGAAATGAGGGCGAGCGGAGTAATTGAGGAATCAAACAGCCCTTGGACTTCCCCTGTAGTACTGAGACGAAAGAAAGATGGAACAATAAGATTTTGTGTGGATTACCGTTTAGTAAACGCTTTAACTGAAAAGGACTCATATCCCCTCCCCAGAGTCGACGATATTTTTGATCAACTAGCAGGTAACGTTTGGTTCTGTACTTTGGATTTAAAAAGTGGTTATTGGCAAATTAAAATTCGACCTGAGGATAGGGAGAAAACGGCTTTTTCGTTCGGCAGGGGGCTTTGGCAATTTACAGTGATGCCTTTCGGGTTATGTAATGCCCCGGCAACTTTTGAACGCCTAATGGAAAAAGTCTTACATGGTTTACTATTTAAAATTTGTTTGGTTTACTTGGATGATATAATAATTTTTGGGAAAACTTTCGAGGAAATGTTGGCGAATTTAGAAAAAGTATTTCTACGATTACAAGAAGCAAATTTAAAGATAAATCCTAAGAAATGTGTATTGTTTGGAAAAAAAGTGAAGTATTTGGGGCATATAATTTCGGCGGAAGGTATCTCTACTGACCCTGAAAAGGTTGCTGCCGTTGAGAAATGGCCGGTTCCTCACACGAAAACTCAATTAAGGAGTTTTCTTGGATTTTGTTCCTATTATCGGAAATTTATTAAGGGTTTTTCTTCGATAGCTAAACCTTTGTATGAGTTAACGGGGAATCAGATAAAATTTATCTGGGAAGAGAAGTATCAAAACTCTTTTGATGAATTGAAGCGAATGTTGTCCTCTCCTCCGGTGCTTTCTTTTCCGAAGGGGGAGGGGGAGTTTATTTGGATACGGACGCTTCCAATATGGGAATTGGCGCGGTTTTATCGCAGAAGCAGGAGGGTGAGGAGAGGATTATCGCATATTTTAGTCGCGTTTTTAATAAAGCTGAGCGGAATTATTGTGTAACTCGACGTGAACTTTTGGCGATTGTAGATTCTATTAAGTTCTTTCGACATTATCTTTTGGGACGTGAATTTCTGATCCGCACGGATCATGTTTCGTTGCGTTGGCTTATGTCTTTCAGGGATTTAGATGGACAGCTCGCCCGTTGGTTGGAGAGACTTCAACAATACCAATTTGCTGTTGTCTATAGGAAAGGACTTTCTCACAAGAATGCCGACGGACTGTCGAGACGGTCATGTGAATTATTTGGTTGTGAGTATTGTGCCAAGGTGGAGAGGAAAGACTCTATGACAGTTGAGAAAGGAATTGCTCGCATCGAGTTAACAGCAGAAAATCCGATTGACTGGCGTCTTGAACAGAGGGCGGACCCAAGTATTGCAGTCATACTCTGTGGTAAGGAGGCTGGTGTTCGCCCACCACGCTCCGTGTTAACTTCGGAAGATGTCTCTGCGCAAATTTATTGGTCGTATTGGGATGCTTTAGTCTTAAAAGAGGGGATACTCTTTAAGAAATGGGAAGCTCCAAACCTTAAATCGAGTTTTCTTCAACTAGTAGTTCCTCGGAAATTTACTAAGGAAATTCTTGAAGAATTGCACGATTCTCCCTCTGGAGGTCATTTCGGAGTGAATAAGACCCTGGAGAGGATCCGGAAACGTTATTTTTGGGCAACCTGCAAGCAGGACGTAGAAGACTGGTGCAGAACTTGTAAGGTCTGCGTTGCCAGGAAGGGTCCCTCGGGGAAGGGTAAATCCCCCCTTCAGATCTATAATGTTGGAGCACCTTTGGAGAGAGTGCAAATTGACATTCTTGGCCCTCTTCCTTTGACGAAATCTGGGAACAGATTCCTTCTCGTTATTGTGGATTGTTTTACAAAATGGGTAGAAGCTTTCCCCTTGAGGAACATGAGAGCAAGAACAGTAGCGGAAGTTTTTGTAAATCAGTTTGTTTCCAGGCATGGTGTGCCCATAGAGGTTCATACTGACCAGGGGAGAAACTTTGAGTCGAAACTTTTCTCGGAATTGATGAAACTTTTCGAAATTAAGAAAACGAGGACTACTGCTCTACATCCACAGTCCGATGGTCAAGTTGAACGCCAGCATCAGACTATAACCAACTATCTGGCGAAATATGTCTCTGAGAATCAGAAAGACTGGGATAGATGGGTCCCTATGTTTCTCTTAGCGTATAGATCTTCGAAACATGAAACAACTGGAGTGACCCCTTCCGAGCTATATTTTGCTAGAGATCTTAGACTACCATCAGATCTGTTACGAGGGAGTCCTCTGAAACTTCCTGGAGAGGAACCACCACTGGTTGGAAATTTTGTAAAGAATTTGAGAGAAAAGTTGGAAAAAATTCATTCTACTGCACGGGACCAGATGAATTTAAAATCTTCTCGGATGAAGGCTCGATATGATCGTGGAGTTAGACAAGTTCTTTTTCAGGAGGGAGAGAGAGTCTGGTTTTTCAATCCCCGAAGATTTAGGGAGAAAGCTCCGAAATTACAAAGCAGTTGGGAAGGTCCTTACTTGATAATAAAGAAACTTAGCGATGTAGTATATTGTATTCGGAAATCACCCCGTCATAAGAGTAAGGTAGTACATTCAGATAGATTAGCTATTTATTCTGAAAGAAAATTGGGTTGAAGTGTTAGAGTAGGTCGGAGCCCGGAAGGAAATTTACGACAATAACTCGAATTTTAAATGTATACTTAATTAAGAAATAAGATATTGAGTTTTGGTTTAATTTTGTTGTTTAATATTTTATTCCCTTTTACTGTGCGCTATGTTTGTTTCTTTTGAGGAAGTTGGCGGTACGGGGAGAAATAAGGAGGTACCGTGGCAGAACATCGGCCGAAGACTTCTTCTCAGAAAAGTTCTGTTTAAAAGAAGACTGCCTCGCCCACGGTTTTTTGAACTGTGGTTTTTCCGTGGGACGTAGAGCGAATGCTGAGGCAGGGACTTGGGGAGTCTGTTAGACGTTGGGTCCACATAAGTTTCCCCCCCCCCTTGTCCGAAGATTTAGTGACGACGTTGGAGGCCGGCATCAGGGAAGATTGCATCGGGGAAGCGGAGCTTCTACGTGGTCGTCTTAGGATCGTCGGAGGAGGGGAGCCTGGCCAGCTCTCTCCGGAAGAGGTTCGGACGGACCTTGGTGTGCAGCTATCAGGGGCCAAGAGGAATGGGGCTCGGTAACTTGGAGCAACAGCTCGAGGAGGGCAAGTCAACCATTCGGCGCCCTGGGGCTCACAAAGTAAAGAAGCTGGACCGCAAAAGACTACCCTCCCGGATTGTCGGGGCGACAATCTTGGAAGAGGGGGGGTAATGTTACGCCCGTGCTGTACGCCCGTGCCGTGCGCTTACGCGGGTCACCTCGTAACAGAAGTTGCGAATCGCCCTTGACGACAGCTGTGTTGTTGATTTGTGTTGACTGTCAGATTTACGCTCTGGGTCTCGAAGCTAACAGACGTGTTTCGTTGTAATAGAGCAATAAATCCGTTTCTTTTTATAACAGAGAGTTTCTTTATTCCCGGTGACGGGGAAGCGCGGCGCGTTCGCGGGTGTAGTGAGAGTGCGTGTGCGGCGAACGCGTGCCAGGCGTAACAATACCATTAAATTGTCAGCAGCAATTTCAGAAATGTAGTTCCTTTTCTTCAAATCAGAGACCAGATCCTTTAGCGAAGAAATACGTTGCTTGCATTTACCGAATTTTTTTGCAATGTTTCAATTTTCTTTCGTTGCTGCGTAATGGTACGTTGCGCTAAATTCATGGCTCTCGTAGCTCGTCTTGGTGTTGCCAGATGAGGTGACCGGATATCACCAACATAACGTGGATCTGGTATCATCGGTGGAGCAGAATCACAAATGGCTGATGTAATGGCAGGGACCTGATAGATTGTGTAAAACTTATATTATTATATATATTTACTATATTCAATATAAAACAGGGGATTTATTATTTTTAGGTTATATAAAATAAAATAAATTAATGGATATATTAGGATTAAATATATGTACAATATGATTATTTTATATTTATATCAAATAATGCAAAATTTTTAATATTTATTGTAAAACATACTTTTCAACATATATTTTTTATATACTTTTTACTTTTTACTTTTTTTAATGGCCATGTGTAAAAAATTTATTTTATATAAGGCACAAACACTTTAACGAAGTAATACTTACTGGTAATTCATGAATGGGAATCGTTGAATCAATACTATCATTAAAATCTAAGCGTTTTCTCTTGCTGCTGCAATGAGCATCTTTCTGCCGTTTCAAGGGAGTTAGGCAGTTGTTCAGAAGAATTTCACAATTGCCTATTTCAGTACAATGAGCAGGATCGACATCCACATTGACATCCATATTACTCATATCCTCTTTAGCAAAATCCTGAGATTTCTTGAGTGTACCACAAGAGCTTGTGATTCGATTGAAAGGAGTGTGTGTAATATCTGTCACAGAAACAGTATGTAATAGGTTATTAAAAGCCTCAAACACAAAGATCGACGTAATATTGTATGTATCACACAAATAGAAGTCGTAAAAATTTTTGTGTAGAAAACGGGCTAATTAAGAGCCACTCGCTGTTCAAGGTGCGAAAAAATTCAATCCTTTGGATGTATTCCATTTATTCAAAATCGTACGTTTCGGTCTTAATTTAGACCATCTTCAGCGTCTAACAAACAAAGAGAATATAAAAATCGAGCAATGTCATTGAAATAACAACGAAACAACTTACATGGTAAAAATTTTTCTTTACCAAAAATATAACTTCTGATTCTTTAGATATCAAGTTGTATATATGAAAGGTTAATATTTTGGCATCTTTCAAGTTTACACTTTGGTTAAATATCTTATTTAATTATTGAAAAGTTAACGTCTTGGTATATGTTTTGATTCGCTGCTGGTGTACGCCAAAACAATTAAATAGATATACAAACAAAAATAAGACTCACTCTCTGTTACTGCTGTTGTCGACTGTGAATAATTCACGATGTTAATGTTGTCATTCGAAAAATCACTGTTCGTGATTCCAGTGAAACAGATATTGCCATCATCAGTCTTACTGGCATTTCCAACAAAAGTGGAAGGTGAGGTGCCTCCACCAAATACATATATACAAGGCACAGCTTCTGGTTGCACAACGATACATTTTGAACGCTTCCTCAGATCTTCGGGTTTGAAGTGATCTGTACACAATCTGTGTGAGTCATACAAATTTTTCTCGGTCTTGTTACAGAATTTCAACCACTGCTTTCTGATGTGCTTATTTGATGGAAATCTGTTGACAGATAATAAAATAAAATAGTTAAAATAAAAAAAAAAGTTTCAATATTAATTAGTTTAAATAGTTCAATAATTAAAATTATTGCTGAGATTACTGAAATCACACAAACTGACAATAAATTAAATACATTTTTACTTACCGTATATAGGAAACCGATTTGTCCTTTCATGGAAAAAAGTATTCACCGTATGAGATCATGCAAGGCGGACCATGAAACGCGCTGCGCTCTGCCACTACGCTGGGCCGTGTCCCCCACTCTCTTTCGTCGTGCGCCCATGTCAAAACACGCTGCCGCGCAGCAACGTCTTTCCTCGTTCTAAGCACGGTATTTTCCCGTGCATCGCACCGGCTTTCGCGTTGCGAACGTAGCACGTCGTATCTTGCAGCGCTGCGCGATATTTCGACTTTCGTATGGGACTGAAAATCAAATAACCGAAAGGAGGAAGGGAGGCACATAACGCCTATTTAAAACATTTGTATTTTATCATTATTATTGTCAGTATTACATAAAATGTATAATTTACAATATGTGTCTGGTCGCAGCAATTAACATAGTGCCATCTCTTTTAAAAAGTAAACATGGTATTCTTGATATCAAAGAATCATACCGTATAATTTTTTTTCACTTAAAGGTACAACACTGTGAGCAAAATAATGTGAATTGAAACCAATCAGTTGAAAAAGGATATATTCAAAGAAAATATTGCTATCAACAGAATAAATTTTACTTATTTCTCCATATTCTAATCCGTATTCTAAAATATAAGCCGCAATGATCGTTTTGCATTTATAAGTCACATCATTTACTGTGACAAAACAAAGAGCATATTTTACAGTAGAAAAAGGAAAATAATAACAACTGAATAATAAATAATGGCCAACGTTCGAGCAATAATAGGTGTTAACATTTATATATTCAAATTTACAGTAGTGTAATACGACGTTACGTTTACGTTTCGACCATACTTGGTCTTCTTCAGAACCGCATATACATAATTAGAGTCGAATTTACAAATAAAGGAATCGGTTAGGATCCATCGCTAAGATTTATACATAAATAGAGTCGAATTTACAAGTAAGGAATCGGTATCGATCCAACGCAACGGTTTACAATTAATTCTACCCATGCCAGTAGATAAAAAAGTCATAGTATTGTCGAAGTCAATTTTAATGCTGAGTCGATCGTTTGTTACGTTATTTATGTGCATCCAGGTTGTTGGTGCAAACAAGCCCATTGTCTCCAAACCCTCTTAGTGGCAACTGCATCATATATAGAATTCCGTAGAAACACGTGAATTTGATAGTTAAGTTTGACTTGTGAAATGGACTCACATAAGCGGTCTGTGCAACGGTGACGCGAGATCTTTCCATCGTCAAGGAGGAGCGTGTGTTCGTAACTAAAGACTGCGAACGACTGAGAGATACCCGTGTCGCAAGGGCAAAGCAACGAGATCATTGTTATTAAAATATTTATGACAACAGCCTCAACACATCAAAATAAGCCTCGTTTAACAATTCCGTGTCCTTGTTTGAATTTATGCCGTTAGGCTGCTCTTTGATGTGAATCATTTCTGCAGTCAATCTCTTTTTGTAGTCGTGCTCCACCTCTAAGACACGCACGTTATCCCAATCGAAAGAATGATTAAATGTCGTAATATGCTCTGAAACCACCGAATGTTTAGACGCGTCTAACTTGATGTTTGCTTTGTGTTCTTTAATTCTAGTGCGTAGCTGCCTCTTAGTCTGGCCGACGTAAGAGGCATCACAGTCCTTGCAACAAATTTTGTAAATTACATTGTTCTTATTAAATTGAGCGTTCCTATCTTTCTGGACTTTTATAATGTTATTAAGTTTGTTAAGAATGCGGTATCCCACCGAATTTTCCGATTTAACGACAGCTGAGGTGACAATTTCAGAAGTAGATTTCAAGTAGGGCATAACTATAAAACTTTTCGCTTGTTGTGATCGTTCAAAATCATTGGTCTTTATCGACTGAAGTTTCCTCAGTCTCCTATTGATATGCGAAAATAATAATTCGATGGGATACCCATTTTCGAGCAATACATTGATAACAAATATTAAATTCTTGTTATAAAAACTCGGATGAGACAATATCATTGCTCTGTCGACCAAACTGTAGATGGTTCCTATTTTGTGTTGCATAGGATGATTCGAATAGAAGGACAATAGCCTCCCAGAAAAGGTTTCTTTATGAAACCAATCTGTTATGATTGTGTCATTTTCAACAATTAACATCAAGTCCAAAAAGCTAAGCCGGCCGTTGACTTCATACTCAATTGTAAATTTTAGTCTGTCCTTTTCTGGGAGGCTATTGTCCTTCTATTCGAATCATCCTATGCAACACAAAATAGGAACCATCTACAGTTTGGTCGACAGAGCAATGATATTGTCTCATCCGAGTTTTTATAACAAGAATTTAATATTTGTTATCAATGTATTGCTCGAAAATGGGTATCCCATCGAATTATTATTTTCGCATATCAATAGGAGACTGAGGAAACTTCAGTCGATAAAGACCAATGATTTTGAACGATCACAACAAGCGAAAAGTTTTATAGTTATGCCCTACTTGAAATCTACTTCTGAAATTGTCACCTCAGCTGTCGTTAAATCGGAAAATTCGGTGGGATACCGCATTCTTAACAAACTTAATAACATTATAAAAGTCCAGAAAGATAGGAACGCTCAATTTAATAAGAACAATGTAATTTACAAAATTTGTTGCAAGGACTGTGATGCCTCTTACGTCGGCCAGACTAAGAGGCAGCTACGCACTAGAATTAAAGAACACAAAGCAAACATCAAGTTAGACGCGTCTAAACATTCGGTGGTTTCAGAGCATATTACGACATTTAATCATTCTTTCGATTGGGATAACGTGCGTGTCTTAGAGGTGGAGCACGACTACAAAAAGAGATTGACTGCAGAAATGATTCACATCAAAGAGCAGCCTAACGGCATAAATTCAAACAAGGACACGGAATTGTTAAACGAGGCTTATTTTGATGTGTTGAGGCTGTTGTCATAAATATTTTAATAACAATGATCTCGTTGCTTTGCCCTTGCGACACGGGTATCTCTCAGTCGTTCGCAGTCTTTAGTTACGAACACACGCTCCTCCTTGACGATGGAAAGATCTCGCGTCACCGTTGCACAGACCGCTTATGTGAGTCCATTTCACAAGTCAAACTTAACTATCAAATTCACGTGTTTCTACGGAATTCTATATATGATGCAGTTGCCACTAAGAGGGTTTGGAGACAATGGGCTTGTTTGCACCAACAACCTGGATGCACATAAATAACGTAACAAACGATCGACTCAGCATTAAAATTGACTTCGACAATACTATGACTTTTTTATCTACTGGCATGGGTAGAATTAATTGTAAACCGTTGCGTTGGATCGATACCGATTCCTTACTTGTAAATTCGACTCTATTTATGTATAAATCTTAGCGATGGATCCTAACCGATTCCTTTATTTGTAAATTCGACTCTAATTATGTATATGCGGTTCTGAAGAAGACCAAGTATGGTCGAAACGTAAACGTAACGTCGTATTACACTACTGTAAATTTGAATATATAAATGTTAACACCTATTATTGCTCGAACGTTGGCCATTATTTATTATTCAGTTGTTTGCTTTATCGAGCGTTACTCTTTCGTTATTTGAAAATAATAACCTAATTAGGTATCAGTTAAGTCAAATAAATGTACGGTTTTCTAGTTACAAAGATTTAGATATCACGCATGGTGTACAGATTGAAGATATTTTAATTAATTATTATTTTCCTTTTTCTACTGTAAAATATGTTCTTCGTTTTGTCACAGTAAATGATGTGACTTATAAATGCAAAACGATCATTGCGGCTTATATTTTAGAATACGGATTAGAATATGGAGAAATAAGTAAAATTTATTCTGTTGATAGCAATATTTTCTTTGAATATATCCCTTTTCAACTGATTGGTTTCAATTCACATTATTTCGCTCACAGTGTTGTACCTTTAAGTAAAAAAAAAATTATACGGTATGATTCTTTGATATCAAGAATACCATGTTTACTTTTTAAAAGAAATGGCACTATGTTAATTGCGACCAGACACATATTGTAAATTATACATTTTATGTAATACTGACAATAATAATGATAAAATACAAATGTTTTAAATAGGCGTTATGTGCCTCCCTTCCTCCTTTTGGTTATTTGATTTTCAGTTCCATACGAAAGTCGAAATATCGCGCAGCGCTGCAAGATACGACGTGCTACGTTCGCAACGCGAAAGCCGGTGCGATGCACGAGAAAATACCGTGCTTAGAACGAGGAAAGACGTTGCTGCGCGGCAGCGTGTTTTGACATGGGCGCACGACGGAAGAGAGTGGGGGACACGGCCCAGCGTAGTGGCAGGGCGCAGCGCGTTTCATGGTCCGCCTTGCATGATCTCATACGGTGAATACCTTTTTCCGTGTTCTACCGCATAAAATACAATATATCATCTTGCTTGAATTTTGGTGTACGTTCGCGGATCAACACGTTTTAAAAAATATATAAGAAATAACCGTGTTTCAACATATGTCACTACTAACGTAACCTTACTTTTCAGTGAGCCAAACAAATGTAGACCGCGCATGCGCACTTTCGATCAATCACTCACAAGAGAGAGGCAACTATGATTTTCTTTCTCACTTCCTCCGGACATGTTTTTCTTCCGAAAACAATAGGCATTCCGCTTCCATTTCTATATGTTCTAAGCACTGAACATGCCCCGCGGCCACATGCGCTTGCTCTATGGCCGCACGCGCATGCTCCGTAGCGACATAGTGTACTTCAACGCGTCTTACTTAAATAAATATCTTGTCATTTATGTACAACCTGCACATCTCTTACAATGGCACACTCAGTCCAGCAATTAAACAATAATCCGTGGCTTGCGATTTAGGACATCATTGGCAATGCAAATACGTGGCCGAAATTTATATGGCAAATGTTCTGGGATAAAAATTTTACGGATCATAACCGAATGATTATTGTCAATTTTGCATATATAAATGGGGTATCGGAAGAATTTTTGCATGATGTATTAGTTTTTACGCGACGCAACCGTGTGTACAGTTACAGCCTTTTCGATAGAAAAATGTTATAACTTAATATGAATCCAATAAATAATTAAAATTGAATGTATTATTTTGAAGTTGTGATTTTCATTAAAGCAGATATTTTGTATTTAACTATTTAACTATTAAAGCGCGTCACTAACCCATGTAGGTTAATTGACGCGCTGTAAACAGTTAAATACTTTTAAAGCGCGTCACTAACCTACATAGGTTAGTTGACCGCGCATGCGCACTTTCGATCAATCACTCACAAGAGAGAAGCATTTTAAACACTTAAATACTTTTAAAGCGCGTTACTAACCTACATAGGTTAGTGACGCGCTTTAAATAATTAAATACAAAATATCTGCTTTAATGAAAATCACAACTTCAAAATAATATATTCAATTTTAATTATTTATTGGATTTATATTGATCTAACATTTCTCTATGGAAAACGCTGTAACTGTACACACGACTGCGTAGCATTTGTCCCATATGCCAAAGAATAAAAAACAATATACCTGTTTGCTATAGTTATCAATAAATATTGAAAGAATGACCTCATGATTTAAATATCAAAATCTATACTCAATATTGCGCTTCCTCTCAGCTGTGTATATTTAAAGTTGGCGCAGTTTTGCATGCGCGTGCGACCACTGAGCAAGCGCATGTGGCCGCGGGGCATGTTCAGTGTTGCTACATGTTGTCGGTATGACAGAAATCATAACCTGATTCCTGTCAACTTTTACGTTTAATATCTCGCTTCGCGGGGCAGAACGACACTTTTTTCTGCCAGATTCGGTCGTTTTGTGCAAAAACGCGTCGATTAAGCCTAAGTTCAACGAAATCCGTGAGGAAGCCCAGATTCTTCAAATTTACCATATTTTTATGTAACTAGCGAATTTTTATTAAAACAGATAAGTAATATAAGTAATGTATCGTTCATCATCGTACAGACTTAGAGCTATTTTCGTTTCGGACACGGTGTACATATCGCGCGTCGGACAGAACGGTAGGTCAGTGTGCGCGTCGTGAAGATGTTGCGGATACTCCAAGTCGACTTCGAGAATGTAGCCTATCGAGGAATCCAACGCGACATCCATAACATTAAAATTGGTTACGTCGTCGACCCATTGAAAATCTGCATATGGCAATGGTTGACACATTGCCCAGTCGTATAAGTTGTTTACGTCAAAATACATCAGATACGATGATGGTTTCGCTGGATCGTACGACTGCATGTACTTGTTGTTGGCCAGCGCGTATCTGTTCGAACATTGGCTCAAACCGCCGCGTATACCGCGTTCGATAAACATGACCATGTCAATGTCGGTGAGCAATTCGAAATTGATACGTGTATGCTTCAACATAGCATCCCACGTAAAACCCGGTAGAGTATAATAATAGGCGTGATCGAGTCATAACTCGCGACGCAGCTATCGCGAAAATTTTCAAAGATATCGGCCAACAGCAAGACATCGGTTTTGAGATATAAATCGCTGTAGTCACCGAGCGTTCGAATAGAGAACCGCTGCCAGACGTTGACGGCGTGCGCGTAATCGCTCTCGGATACGGTATCACCTGTCAATGAACTGTAAAACGAGTCGCGCGATGGTAAGCACGAGTCCTCCAACTTTTCGACGCAGACAATGTACTCGTACGGAAATACGCCTTTTCGTGTCAACAAATCAAAATTTTTTGCGGATAATTTACAAAATTCGCGTTGCAATATTTGCAGTTTATCTTTGCTAAGATAAGATGCCAATTTGTCGAGACTAGCGGTGAGAAACTTGTACGAATCGATAAATTGCAATTTAACGCAAGTTTTCTTATCTTTATCTTCGGTGCTTTTAACGTTTTTCGTAAACGAAATGTATTTTTCTTTTGTAATTGGGAGTAAGTCTACACGTCCTTCGTATGCTGTTGCTATTTCCGTTATAATAAAATGCGCGTCGTAGCCTGATAAATTATAAAAAACTATGGGTATACAATGCGAATCTTTGTAGTTCAGATTACAGTTTGAGTGCGCGGGACCTCTGTACTGACCGGTCAGATGACAATGACCGCGTACTCGCACGTCGTCTGGTTCGAACGGTTTTTCGCACACGTGACAGTGCGTTGCGCTGTTAAACTTTTCCCACTCGTCTCGCGTGAAATCCGCCATGGGCAAATTAGTGGACAAGATTGTCTTTACATCGTGAGCTAAACGTTTTAGCTCCTCGGCGAACCACGCGACGCAATCCTTATCGCGACGAAACCGATACATTGATAATGAGTCGTCGTACGAGCAACGCACGTAGTACCCTATGCTAAACACGCGATGATGTTGATACGTGTACCTGGACGTTTCCGGATCAGCTTCCATCTTCTCCAGGGTACATTCCAGGTCGGCGTATATGATAAACGGAACTCGTTCCTTCCTGTTGTGATTCTTAAAGGCCAACCACTTGTCGTTATCGCTCGGTAACTTGATCGCGCAGTCGTTCATCTCCAGACAGTCGACGGTGTGGGCTTCCAATTTCTCGCTCGTGTAGAAATAGTGTAAACATCTGTAAATAATGAAATTTTTTATATATTTTTTAAGTAAGATTTATTTTTATTATTTATTAGGACGTATACTCACCGATCGCAAAAGTATTTCCGACTATGGTGCGTGCTCAGTTGCGAGCTCACGAGGCGGGATAGGTTCTTGATCCATGCAAAGTGTCCCACGTTGTCGTCATGCATGTAAGTAGGATAGCAATATATACTTCTAACCTCAGGCCGGTCGCGGGGGGTTGGGGGGCGCGGGGGAACTGGGCGAGGGGGCGCGCGCTCGACCAATCGCGCCTCGCCTTTCCGTTGGAGGAGGTCGGCGATTGGTCGAGCGCGCTTTCCCTCGCCAGTTCCCCGCGCCCCCCAACCCCCCGCGACCTGTCGGAGGTTAGGAGCGTTACCGATAGAGGACGAGGGCGGGAACGTCGTCGAGCGCGCCCGTCGGTCGTCGCGCGCAAACTGATTCTTCTAATTTTTTGGGGGAGGACGCGGCGATCGGCCGTTCCCTCTCCGGAAGTACCGTGTCCGATACTCGACTATAAATAGAATCGGCGTTGCGGCGCGGGCGAACGGCGACGCGGACGGACGAACGTTCAAAGGTCGCTCTCGTCGTTTCCTTCCTTTGTTTTCTTCGGAGGATGCGGCGAGCGGTTGTCGGTTTTCCGGGAAAAAAAGATTATATTTTCAGCGGGTACATTCTTCGTCGAGGAGATAACGAACGGGTATAAATTGAACGGGCGCGCGACAGCGCGGCAAACGGAGACGCGGACGGGCGAATGTAACGCGTTGGGATTGTATGAATTTTTGTTGTTTTTTAACGCGGTATGAGTGACGAGTACGCAGAACTTTGCAAAGATACATTTATGTTCGATTATTGATATTGATTGATACGATACGTGAATAATCAAATTGCTGCACGAAATGGAAGAATTAAAAAGTAGTAAGTATTTATTGTGTGTTAATATAGGTATCAATTTAGTAAATACAATAAAATATTGGTATAACAGATAATACACGCATAACGTATGCATATATAAATAATTAAAATATTTATGGTTATAAAATTTCAGTTTTCGAAGACGGTATGGATGAAATATTATTAGACGTAATGCTAAAATATGAAGAAGAAGCAGAAAAAAAGCAGCAGAAAAAGAAGCTGCGAAGAAAGAAACAGCGGAAAAAAAGCAGCGAAGAATGAAGCACAGACGGCCACGAGAACAGCGCTCCGAAGGAATAAATTCCCTTAAAAAAATTTGTGAACGTGCCTCAATGTAGATATGTTTAAATAAAAAAAACCGGATCGAATCGAATTAATAGTTTTCAAGTAGCATTACCTAATGCGGTATCTCAGAGCTGGTATATATCGCGAAAAAATAAATATAAGCGATGGGGTAATTACCGTTGATTTGGAGATGTTAGAGAAAACGTAGCATTACCCAATGAACGATCGCCGTTATCGCTCGTTCGAGGAATCGGACGAAGAACTGCGCTGTCGCGAGGCCATGCCTAAATTCTCGTCCGATTCGGACGACGAATCGGCGAGAGTCGACGCGTCAAACGTGCGGTGCGCGTCGATGGCGAAGGAGGACGCGCGATGGAATTTGGCGACTCATCATCTGCGAAGGGAGATCGGAGCGCGAACCGCGCGCGAGCGAGATTGGATAAAGACGACGATTGCGTATTCCGTTAGGGCGAACGATTATATGCGTTGCCTGCCGCTCGAGTATTACCTCTATCACGAGTCGGTGTTCGGAGGAGAGAGTGTCCTCCGTAGGATTTATACCAGCGAGTCTCGTCGTCTTTTCGATCGACTGAAATTCGATGTTCCCAAGGGTGAGCCCTTCTGGATAGAATGGAAGAGTGCGACGAGCTGCTCGCCGCGGACGTTCGCGACGCGGACGGGTACCGCGCGTGGAGACGACGATGCGACGAGTGTCTCCGGCTCTTGCGAGAGTGGTGTCGAGTTGGACAACCTGAGAGGCGAAGAAACACGGGAGCCGTGACCTCTCTGGCGGCTCGAATAGTTCGATTGGAGGGTTCGAGGGAGGATCTGCGTCGACGATTCGAACGCGCCGAAGGTGCCGGTTTGAATGGCGGTAGCGGCAGAGGATTTTCGTGGGTCGAGGTCGATACGGCGTTCCAAAGGCGCGTTTTTACCGGCGCTGTAACGAATTCCACGTACATCGAACCCGCGCGATTTCTCGAGGATGCGAAGGACACCGTGCTCGAGAAAGTGCGGGATAATCTGACCAGACACGGGTGTTTGAAGGTCAATGTAATATTCAATGGGGAATTCGTAGCGGACGTTAAGACCGGTGTGAAGAGTATCGCTACGCGGAACGAACAGCTTTTCCCAGGGACCGATCTGAGCGAGTGGTACGATAGGCACGTGCGCGACGCGATTCTAGCGAAGTTGGACGAATTTCAGGAACGCGGATGGGCGTTGTCGCGAATACTTAATCTAACGGTGAACGTGAACAAGTGTAATCCTATGCGCGTAGGATGTTGGATGAAGATACCGTTAGGTATAAGACGCAAAAAAGCGGTGGTCAACGTGCGATCGGAGAACGACGCGTGCTTCGCGCGTGCGGTGGTCGCGGCTCTGTATCCCGCCGAGCGGAACGCGGAGCGATGCGCCTCTTATCCCGATTACGCGACGGTGCTGAATCTCGACGGGATTAATTTTCCCATAGATCTAAAAAAGATCGGAAAGTTCGAACGTCAGAACGACGTATCCGTCAACGTATTTACGACTCGGAAAGAAATCGAAGAGAAACGTAAGTTCGGTCGGGGCGCCGGCGACAACGCGATCGTGCCTCTGCGATTGACCGACGATAAGAGGGATAGACACGTAAATCTTCTGTATCTGCGCGATACGCTGCGCGGCGTCAACAGGGGCCATTTCGCCTGGATAAAGAATCTGTCGCGATTGGTGAATTCGCAATTGACCGCGAGCCGGTGTGCGAAGCACGTTTGCGATCGGTAGGTATAAAAATGAAAAAAAAATCTGAGGAATAGGGAAACGACGAGGCATTATTTTTTTCCATGTAAACGCGTAATAATTGCACGCACGTTACTTCACAGATGTCTACACTATTTCTATACGCGCGAAAAGTTGGCCGCTCACAGCGTCGACTGCGGCCGAATGAACGACTGCGCCATCGTTCTTCCGAACGAGGATGATAAGTGGCTGTCGTTCGACAATCACGATAGAAAGGAGCGACTCCCCTTCGTGGTGTACGCGGATCTGGAGTGTCTTCTCGAATAACGGGAGAGGGAGAATGCCGAAGGGGGCGCGAGAACGGAACGATACGCTTATCAGCGTCACGTACCGTTCAGCCTGGGCTACTATCTGTGCTGCACCTACGACGATACCGAATCTACGTACAGATATCGTCGCGGCGAGGATTGCGTTTCGTGGTTCGCGAACGAGCTTCGCGTTCTCGCGCATCGCGCCAAGACTAAATTCTCCACCAATATAGCTATGGTGGAACTTACGGAGGACGAGAAACGCGAGTTTTGGCTCGCGACGCATTGCCACGTGTGTGGAAAATTGTTCCAATCGGAGGACAAGCGAGTGCGAGATCACTGTCATCTAACCGGACGCTACAGAGGTCCGGCGCATTCTCGCTGCAATCTTAATTACAAAAACGTGTACGTGATTCCCGTGTTCTTTCACAATCTGTCGGGTTACGACGCGCACTTCATCGTCGAGAAAATCGCGAACGATTTCGAGGGCGGGGTCGATCTGCTGCCGCTTACGAAGGAAAGTTACATATCGTTCGCGAAAACCGTTAAGGAGACGCAGACGGATGGGAAATGGGATCGGTACGTGAAGCTTCGATTCGTGGACTCGTATAAATTTTTAGCCGCGAGTATCGAAACCCTGGCCTCCTACCTGAACAAGGACAAGCTGAGAATAACACGTTCGGAGTACGCGGATTTGAGCGCGGAGGATCTCGATCTGCTCACCCGCAAAGGAGTGTTTCCGTACGAGTACGTCGACGGCGTGGACAAACTGCGGGAGACTGAGCTTCCGCCGCGCGAGGCTTTTTACAGCTCCCTGACCGACGAGACCGCGAGCGAGAGCGACTACGAGCGCGCGACAAGGGTCTGGCGACGTTTTCGCGTGCGAGATCTCGGCGAGTACAGCGATCTGTATCTCAACACTCTCGGCGCGGATAGGTGCGGCGGCGGCGGGGGTCTCGGGTGGAAAACATTGCGTCGACGATTCCGGCGGATGAGTCGGTTTGATAAAACGCATCTTTGTTCCTCGATGCGTTTCGTTTCTCGACGCGAAAATGCTATTTTTATTACATTTTTCACCGCAGCATCCTCCTTTTGTTCAACTTTTTCTTGGGCGAGGATGGGTGCGGCGGCGGGGGTCTCGGATGGAAAAAATTGCGTCGACGATTCCGGCGGATGAGTCGGTTCGATAAGATGCATTCTTTTCCTCGATGCAAAAATGCTATTCTTATATTTTTACCACAATATCCTTTTTTTACCGTATATAAAGGACTTGAGACTAGACTTGGGTCTATTCACAGTCTAGACGCGAACGCTAAAAAATGGATAAAATCAACGATTTACAAAACGTTTGCGATCAGTTGCAAACTAATACCGCGGCCCTGACAAAGAAGGTGGACGATTTTTGTAACGTGTTTCGGCAGCTGCAGCTGCGACTGACGAATATAATGCAAAAAGTGCCCCCCTGTCTCCAATTAACTGTTCGCGTTGACGAGGACGCTGCAATGTTAGAAAGAACGTAAGTATTATGAAATGCTAAATTATTTCTTAATATAACTAAATAATTTTTATTATTTATATTTATTATTTACATTTATATACATTTATATACATTTATATTTATTAATTATATTTATCAAATTATTTCCTAATATCACTAAATAACAATTTTTATATATTTATTATTTATATTTATTATTTACATTTATATTTATTAATTATGTTTATTTTTGTGTAGAGTTATCATCATTTCGTTAGTCAAAAAGTGCCGCAATCAAATTAGATTATTCGTCAGCAAAATTCGTGGGATGTATAGAGACGTTGCGCGATTGGAATCGAACGAGGAGGCAGGTCGTCGCGAGAGAGATGATGATGACGCTGACCAGGGAGATCGCGCGAACGGTCAAGAACGAGTAATAACCATCGATGATCGAGATGTTCCCGTATGTTGGCCTTCCCAAAAGTGAAAAAAATATAAAGCAAAAAAACAATATGTAAAGATATAAATATAAACGAAACAGATATTATTGTAAAGGATAATTCACGTTTGTGTTATATTGTGTTTCCCTTTTATCGTCCACTACCCCATCTAATCTTACGTTCGGTGTTATCTGTCGTAACCGCACCTCGCGCTGGAGCGGCTCGACGTTCTTCAATCTCACGCTCGGCGTTATCGCTCACTTGCGCGGGAGTGGGTTGGCGTTCTCGTTCGTTTCCGTATCACGTTATCGTTTTTCGCTCGCGTTCGACGTTATCGCTTTCGTTTTCGCTCGTCGTTTCTCTTTGTTTCTCCCGTTAAGAAATATCGCGTTCCCGCGACCGGCCATTATTACGCACTCGGCACTATCGCGTTCCCGCGACCGGCCATTTTTACACACTTGACACCTTATAATGTATGTATTACACAATACTGGGTAGGTATTTGAAAAAAATAACGTTTATTGATTTTGTATAAATTTTTTTATTTAATATATACTATAGTTGGATACACATGGAATAAACATAATACAGATAAATGGATAGACATAGAGCAAAAAATGAATGATACATTAAAAATTATGTCATACGAGTAATATATTATATAATATGTTTTTTACATTTAATCGGTGGAGTCGATGTTGGATAAATATTCACATCGCTCGTTCCACCAGTCGCGCAACTTTAACACGTTTTCCATCGCGCAGCACCGTCGATGACGTCCGCATCGAAACGCGCGATCGGCGCGAAGAAACTCCAGCCGATCTACGTCGTCGTACTCGTCGTCGATGCTCGTGATTGTCGCGTCGAGGTCGCGAACAGCGTCGCCGAGGATCTCTTCCAACCATCTCTTCTTTTCGCCATTAGCCAATGGCAAATCACCACGGCCTCCGTTGGGAGGACGGAGACACGGACTATCGCCTAGCGAAGACGATAGTTCGACGCGCTGTGTGCGACGATCGGGCCGAAAGAGAAGAAGAAACGCCCGGCGTGCGAATCTACGTGAAGGGGCTCGAAAAGGGGCTCGATTATCCTTTACAATATATCTGTTTCGTTTATATTTATATCTTTACTTATTGTTTTTTTGCTTTATATTTTTTTCACTTTTGGGAAGGCCAACATACGGGAACATCTCGATCATCGATGGTTATTACTCGTTCTTGACCGTTCGCGCGATCTCCCTGGTCAGCGTCATCATCATCTCTCTCGCGACGACCTGCCTCCTCGTTCGATTCCAATCGCGCAACGTTCTGTATACATCCCACGATTTTGCTGACGAATAATCTAATTTGATTGCGGCACTTTTGACTAACGAAATGATGATAACTCTACACAAAAATAAACATAATTAATAATATAAATGTAAATAACTAAATATAATAATAAATATATAAAAATTGTTATTTAGTGACTATTAGGAAATAATTTGATAAATATAATTAATAACTATAAATGTATAAAATGATAATCAATGTAAATAATAAATATAAATAATAAAATTATTTAGTTATATTAAGAAATAATTTAGCATTTCATAATACTTACGTTCTTCTAACATTGCAGCGTCTCGTCAACGCGAACAGTTAATGGAGACAGGGGGCACTTTTTGCATTATATTCGTCAGTCGCAGCTGCAGCTGCCCGAAACACGTTACAAAAATCGTCCATCTTTGGTCAGGGCAGCGGTATTAGTTTGCAATGATCGCAAACGTTTTGTAATCGTTGATTTTATCCATTTTTTAGCGTTCGCGTCTAGACTGTGAATAGACCAAGTCTAGTCTCAAGTCCTTTATATACGGTAAAAAAAGGATATTGTGGTAAAAATATAAGATAGCATTTTTGCATCGAGGAAAAGAATGATCTTATCGAACCGACTCATTGCCGGATCGTCGACGCAATTTTTTCCATCCGAGACCCCCGCCGCCGCACCCATCCTCGCCCAAGAAAAAGTTGAACAAAAGGAGGATGCTGCGGTGAAAAAATGAATAAAATAGCATTT
>JASTWK010001916.1:0-22203 GCA_030770225.1 Temnothorax unifasciatus | reverse complement strand
CGCAACGGGCACCTCGCGACAATGATCCAGCTACGCACAATTCTCGCGGAACGACCCGCGACTCTACTACAGATTCACATTTAATACGCGGTTCGACATTAACGCAACGCGCAACTCGACATTAACATGAAAACGCGCTTTAGTACGACAGAACGATTCCCACTACACGATTAACACGCGTTACGAACATTCGGAATACAAATTACGCCTGACTGTCGGCGGCCTCGCGTGAGCTCCCCAGACGGGCATTTGCGTATCGTTCTCTCGACCGGGCCTCCCGCAAGCATTCTCTCGTTACTCTACTCTACTCGGAAAAACCATTGCGTTCGCGATACAATCTTACTCCCGGGAGGACCACGGTCTCGAGCTATTCTTACTTGAGGTCCGAGCAGCGGCCTTACAAGTATCTCCGGCGTTCTGGATCTCGGCAGGCGGGCAGGGATGTCACCGGATGGCGGCTCGCACGACAGTGGTGATCGCTGGGACCGGCGCACAGTGGGGCAAAATGAGAAATCGTGTTTCGTAATTGTCTAGAGCCTTCAAATCTTACTCGATTTTAATGCATTTTTTTTTTTAAAATTGAAGCTTATTCAATTCCGAACAATGTTGTCGAAGCCGATTTTTGAATTGGGTTTTCTTTCAAAATGGTGGACGTAATATAGCGGCTGGAAAAACAGAAAGCATTAAACCGATTTGTACTAAATTGCGTATATGTATGTTTTTGATGTCGCAGATCATGAATTTGCTTTAGTGCACAAAATTCTTTTACATGGAAGCAAAATTATAGACTCACATTTATTACCAATCGGTGAATTATTTGAAGAAGTGCAGGAAAAACGTAATAAAAATTTCTAGTGATTTAGAGAATATTATACTCGAAAACATTGCAGAAGTGCAACAAATAAAGAATAATAAAATTATAAAATTAATTATAATAATGGTCACCATAAACAATAAATATATATTATATATCGTACTAATAAATATGAATAAATGTAAGTATCATGAACCGATTTGCACAAGATATACATATGAATAAATATTTTTAAGGTCACTAACAAGTTGTAAGTTGTGACCTTGGTCACTATTGTGAATATGTTGCAACAATTAAGAAATATCAAATAATGGAACTGAAGTATGGTGGATGCCAAAATTAAAAATTAATATAATTTTTGTTAAAAATTATATTAAAACGTTTAAGAGATTGTTGATTACATTATCTGCAATCAAAATTGCAAAAATCAAAATGGTGCATTCAATATGGCGGATATTTAAATAAAAATTGTTTTCTAGTTCTATAAAAAATTACATATAACGATTTCCAAGTAATTGATTATTCACGCAAGTACTCCAAATAGTTATGCTCTTCTTATGCGACAGTGTTACTTTCACAAAAGTCCAACAATAACTTTTGAGCTTCAAGGTCGATAGTTTTTGAAGATTGTTTCTACTCTTTACGTTGACTACTTATGTACGGATCCGACGAAGTTAGAAGCTTCTTAATAAGGTCTTCATTTGTTGCACTTCTGCAATTTTTTCGAGTGTGATATTCTCTAAATCGCTTGAAATCTTTGTTACGTGCTTTCTGCGCTTCTTCAGATAACTCACCAATTGGTAATAAATGTGAGTCTATAATCTTGCTTCCATGTAAAAGAATTTTGTGCACTGAAGCAGGCATGTAGTACCAAGGATACAGTTTAATGTACAATTCTGCTGTTTCATAAGCATAATTTTGAAATTTAATAATATTTATTTTTTTTCCGCAAGCGAGAGTCTGAAGAATAATTCCGAATCTTCGAATAAGGGTTTCATCAACACCAGTTATCTTTGAAGTCATGTAAGGGTCTCTGAAAAATCTTCTCGCCGTGTTCCCATCATTTGATGATCCAGAACCTTGTTCTGGAGTATCCACATATAGAGCCATTTGTTTTCGAAATTCTTTTTGAATATTTTTCTTGGTTTCTTTTATCGCCATATTATTATTAGGTTCTCTTGCAGCCCATTTACAAAAACTTATCCGGTAAGATATGTGTAGTATACACTCCATAAATCGAATCCACGCATGCAGTGTTGAAAGCCCATATTCAAAATTTTGCACAATTTCCTGCTTGTCCTTTAACTTAGAAAGATTGTTCATTTCGGATGGTTTTGCTCCACATATCACACATGTTGATGCAGATAATGTATCAGTTAAGGCTTGGCACACTTTTCCATCTATCATTGTTAAAATTATTTCATGTTTCACTTCATAATGACCCGTATCAGTATCTATAATAGTAGGAACAAGATTATCTATTTGTTTCTTTATTTGGTTAACTTCAAATATTGTTTTCTCTTTAGATTCAGATGCATATTCAAATTTAATAGGTCGACAATACTTTGTTGATGATGGGCGAGGATTTTTCCACAACTCTTTCCACTCGGATAAAGTACTAATTTCCAAGCGTAAAGGAACCATTGAAATCATGAAAATACTTTCATCTGATAATGTTTCATTAACAAATTTTTGTTTATATTTGCTTTGACCTGATGCTCCATCACATCCCCATTTTGCTATCAACCGTAATGACATACTTTCGCCTTGAACTGCAATTGGTAGTTCAACACTTGGAATTAGTAATATGCGGTTGATAGTGTGATTTAATAGCTGCTGTAAATTAATTTCCGCACTCGCCTCTGAAACCTGAAATGCATCTGGTGAGGGAAAGCATGTTTTTTTCATCTCAGAAAGTTTTTTATAAGCTGCCCTGCTTAAAAGAATGGATAGAACTGTATCAGATATGATAGAAAATTTGACAATTTTATATCATGACCGATACAGTTGTATACAGTTATATCCGAAGCCCTCGCGGGGCTTGATAACATTTCTATCATAACCAATAAAATTGTATCCGTTTCACTTCTTATATGAATGATATGATTCAACATTAACAAGTTTGTATTCTATTCAATATAATTTTAATTATACGTTCTATTTGTTTGAATAAAGAATTAATAGAATTTTATCTAAACTATAATCAATATACTTTAATAGCGGATATTACGAAAACATTGAAATCTTATTCAATATGATATTTCTGATAATTTATTTCTAATCTGAATGGGACATATTAATAAGATTGACTTTGTATAAGAATATATATTAATTCCACAATTGTTTAAATATATCACAATGAATTTGAGAAGTAGAACTGAAAGTGTATAAGTTTTTAACTAAGTATCAATAAGATACATTTATATGCCCAAGAATCAGAGACGATACGAAAAACATGTTCCACCATCATCATGTTCTGTCTGAAAAACCAGACGGAAGAATTGTTCGCGAAGCGAGATCTAATGCAATTGAATCAGCTTTTCCTTACCGATGTATAAATCATAGTTTATCGTGATTCTGTGATTCGATCCTATTATGATGAATCCGGAACTCAGGATTCAGATAATTTCGAGCCTGGAAATCAGGGTAATCACATTCTATCAGATAAACCCGATCGAATCAATGCAATTGAATTAGGTTTTCGTTATTGATATATGAAGCATAGTTCATCACGATTCTGTGATTCGATTCCTATTATGATGAATCCGGAACTCAGGATTCAGATAATTTCGGGCCTGGAAATCAGGGCAATCACATTCTATCAGATAAACCTGATCGAATCAATGCAATTGAATCAGCTTTTCCTTACTGATGTATGAATAATAGTTTATCACGATTCTGTGATTCGATTCCTATTATGATGAATCCGGAACTCAGAATTCAGATAATTTCAGGCTTGGAAATCAGGGCAATCACATTCTATCAGATAAATCTGATCGAATCAATGCAATTGAATCAGCTTTTCCTTACTGATGTATGAATAATAGTTTATCACGATTCTGTAACTCGATTCCTATTATGATGAATCCGGAACTCAGGATTCAAATAATTTCGGGCCTGGAAATCAGGGCAATCACATTTTATCAGATAAACCTGATCGAATCAATGCAATTGAATTAGGTTTTTCTTATTGATGTATGAATCATAGTTCATCACGATTCTGTGATTCGATTCGTATCATGATGAATCCGGAACTCAGTATTCAGATAATTTCAAGTCTGATCATCATCAGAAAGTATTCATAAATTTATTTAGTTCACATGCATGGTTCCGTAAATATTACTTCTATATACTTTGATGCATTATTGTTGAAGCTGATTTTTTGTAAGAATACGTAATTAATTTGTAATTTAATTAAATTTTATGTTAGCATTTACTATAACATCTATGTACTCTTATTCAAGCAAAACAAGTCATGATAACATCAAAGTGTCATTAAAATGACTCATTATTAATCGAAAAGCAGCATTTTGATATTATTATGTCTTTTGTTCTGTTTGGATATCTTCAGGATGTAATTTGCATTCATGTGTTGACAAGCTGTGAAGACGACTAGGTACATTAAATAAGTTTATTTATTATAGAATTAATATCAATTTCAATAATGGTATATTTATACTTTATTACGTATGTACATAGATATATTATTATTGACGAAGTGCAATTTAGAATATTAAAACACAATAGCATTAAAATATGTAATTAAGGTACGAATAATATTTATAAAAAGACGTAATATGCATCACGCTTATATATTTGTTATTAAGCAAACAATAAAAACAAGTATAACTTAAATGTACTACTTATACAATGAATTATACGTCGCAATAATTTTTTGGAACAATTTTTTCAGAGTACATTTTATAATTTATTGTGTTTCCCATGTGTTTGGAAGGGCGCACACGTATTTACTTATCCTTGACTTTATTAACACCATCTTGTTTTTTATATCTTCAAACTGAATAATAATGGGTACTTGTACTTCTTCAACAATTTCTTGAAATTGCGTGTATTGTTTACTATTGCTGATTCTGATTGGAGTAACAATAAGCGTGTGACCTCTAATGAATATTGAGCCTTTGCTGTCGCGATAGAAACCAATAATTTGTAAAACAGTATCATTTTTCAGTAAAATAATAGTATCGTTTGTTTTTTAGGGCGAGTATATGTTGCACTATGATAAACGGATTCGCGGAAAATACATCGATTATATACTTTGACAGTAATGTCATCGCGTAATATTGAAAAATCTCTCGGATCCGTGCAAAATTCACCTTCACCTATGAGTACAACATCGTTGAGGTTGCTCTTAACATACTTAGTTAATCTCCGATGAGAAAATAAATTTTTGGAAAACTGTAGAGCACCTTTTGAGTGAAAAGTATTGCCTTCACAAGTACTTTGAAAGATGCTCAAACGCAACAATTTCTTGCTCATTTAATGGTATACACCTTTCGGTCCATTCAACTGTTGCTTGCATATGTATATTCCATTTTCGAATTGAAACGTAAAGTTACCCCATAAAGGTCCACATTTTCTAACAGATTGTACAACGTGTGTAATAACATGTACGTTAAAAGTCATTGCGGTTTCTCCATAGAAGATTTCAGTTTCGCCTACAAAACGCATGAGGTCTATTTCGCACTCTTTCAAATCCAATACAGATATCTCGGATTGAAGAAGGCGATATATACTTTGAGAAAAAAGCATAAACGAATCAAGTGCTTTGTCGTCTAAAACATCTTTTAAGCAGGGATAGCAATAAAAGAGCAGCCATGCTCGCCATTCCGTCGCTTTCCATTTTGCTGCATCGACTAATGAACGGGGCAGTCTATGAATTTCGTGAGGAGGTTGCATAGCGAGTAATCGTCTATTTATTTCTATTTGTTTTGTTCTAGACAAATAGAATTGATGTTTCGGATTACTTATCCACATATTCCACATTTGCTGCGCCACTCCCAATATAAAGGTGTGCATGTATTCTAAAGTGAGGTTCCAAATGCAATCGAATGATGGTATTTTTGAGAGAACTGTGAGTCCTTTTACGCCTCTGACAATTTTGTGTAATTTGGTGGCGTTTATTGCATCTTTCAGATATTCGTCATGCGTCCTCAACGAAGGATTCTCGTCATCATCGCTTGTTAGCATTGGATACCTCATTGTGTCAATATGTTTTCCGTACGCATAGCACCAACTGCAACCATAATGCCCATTAAATTGTAACCTACTTGCTATCAAAGCTCGTGCTGGCGAATCGACAGGTGCGTTCAACGGTCTTACAATTATCATTTTTGTTTTTCCACTCGCTGTTGTTAATTGTAATTCACGATTCATTAGTCGAAGTACCATTTTGACGAAAGTATTCAAGTATAGATTCATAAATTGCGGTGATGGTTCTTTCGATCCTATCCATAGAGAACATACAATTGTGTTTTTAAAACTCAAGGATGGTGAAAGTTCGTTGACTATAATTTGAATAGGCCAGAAACTTCGTTTCGAACTTCGGAAAAGAGGTGCACCGTCCGTATTAAAGTTAAAAGTAATCAGTGACGCATTTGACCGATTTTCTCTGTACAAATTTTTGTATGTTTCGCTGTCGTATACATCACATATTGTTTCATTTCGATTGTGTATTTTATTTTCAATCATTTCCAAATTATTAACTAAATCGTCAAACACATCTTCTCGCTGTAGAAGCAACTTTATTTGATATTCTATATCAAGATTTATAAAATAATTAGGACTTTCTGTTGTTAAAGCATATACTTTTTTACATTTATCGCAGACTATCTGTTGCGTCGAAAAATTGGTTGACTTTATCGATTCTAGCAAGGTGACATTACATTCCGAACAGTAGAACGTGTATGACATTTTTGCAAAGGCGGATCATACAGCTTTGTAACTCGATAAGAACTGACGTCCCAGTCCTTGAATTGAGGTCCTGCCAGTGTTTTAATTAACTCGAGAATTGCAAGCTGGACTTCGCATGAAAAGCGATGCCTTAATGACAAACCGTCGGTCATCTTTATGACATCGGATACTGTTATTCTAGCTGCAGGAAATATAAGCAGATTATCATGAAAGTTTCTTCTATTGTCGATATCTTCATCAGAGTCATCTAAACTATCGTTAGAATCGTCACTCGTGTCATTTGCCATTCCATAATAAGTAGGATTTGATTCTTCATGAACGCTGCTGTCAATCGAAGAAGGCCGGGGCGATGACGGATTTTCCGGTTGATCACTATCATTTGTGGACGCATCATTCATATTCATATGCTTATCACCAAAACTGCGCTCCATAACATTTTCATGAGCAAAGCTAAGAGCAGTTGTATCCTGTCAAAAAACGTATGAATATATGAAAGAAGTTAAAAGTACATTTACAATTCTTAGCAAACACAGTCTAATGTTATATAACATATGTAAATATATATGTTTTATATTTTTATTATATGGTAGTTATATTCTGTATTTACTGAGTTAATACTCTTTATAACTGTATAATATATTTGTTGAAACGTTTACATTATTGAGAGCTATGACCACAATTGCGTTATGTGTACACGTTTTTTATATTTATGTGATATACAAAATAATTTGTCGTACAAAAAATTTCTCAACACAAAAGAATTTCTATTTATCGTCATCAATTCAGAAAAAATTTTTCATTAATATTTGGACAATTTATTTGTTTTTTATTAGAATAAATGATAATAAAATATTAAGTATAAGTGATTTCTCTTAGACTTACATTTGACATAACATCAAGGCAAACCAGTTCTGAAACTGGAAGATCAAATTCTGAATGATTTTCCAGCGGACTATTGGAAGTACCTAGAAAAAACGTACATTATTGTAACTCTTAAATTATGTATTTAATTGTTCAATGTTGTAGGAAAATATCATATGGTTGACATATTATGATATATTATGTGAAAATAGAAGGGCCTGTATAATTTGAGCAGACCATGTCACAAATGCCCTGTATATGTACATAAAGAATACGGGCTTTCAAATTTAATTTAATATAATATTACATAAATTTTGTTAATGCAAAAGAAGGTAAAACTTTGGTTTTGTCAATTAAATTGACATATAATTCCTACGTATGAGGCATTTACGGCAGGAACAGAGGCACAGACTTTCTATTCAAATTTCAATTGTATATTCTTCCAGGCTTCAAAATGAAATATGCAAAGGTGTAATTTCAATATGTCTTTATACTTATTTCATGTTTCGATTCTTTCGAGAGTCCTGTTAATTTATATCCGGTCATTCTATCTTTATTCACATAATTTTTCAAAGTTCAAGGTGTCAAGATGGTATTAAAGTACGAAATAAGAAAATATGTTTATAGAAATAAAATTTCTGCATATATAGAGTAGATTATCTACATCTATTTTGTTGTTAAATTACATTCTGTACTAACATGATATGTCTCACTCGAATCGTGTTAAATATTTCAATAGATCTACGGTAAGCGAGAGAAATATGTATCCATAGCAGTAAGCCCAAAAAATTTTATACTTTTCATGAAATTTATTAATAATACCTATCTTACTTGATGGACAATCGCCGTCCTGCTGTAATTTAGCAGCATCAATGCAATCACGATTTCTTCCTGATTTGATTCTTATTTCGTTCCAACGCTTGTGCGTCCGAGGATCTACCGACGAGATTTTATAGTCGGGATCCAAAAAACTTAGGTAATGCTTGCGTTTATTTGTACCACGATCCATTTTGCGTTGAACTGCTAAAAGATTATTACATATATCAGTAAATGAAATGGTATTGAAAAAACAAAAACGGACAAAGTTGGAATTAAATAGAATTGAGTATAATAAATTCAATTGTCATGCCGTATAATCATTTTTATTATTTCAATTCCAATTTTGTCCGTTGTTTTTGTATTTTTAATACTATTTTGTTTACTGGGATAACAAAAATATAACCTTTATGTTGTACTAACCTTAAATGCACGGATTCAGATTATAGTTGCATAATAAAAGACATCGCAAAAATTATAGACGACGACTATATAATATAAAAATAGATGACTTATTTTTTCACAACTAGCAATATTATGCTGGGTCTGCCGTATTTTCACTGGATTTCACACACCGTGTTTTGGAGCGAAACTTTCGCTTTCGCTTGACAGGGAATGTTAACCAACAATCGACATTCGGCATATGTTTACGCGCGAAATTCAACATGCATACCGTCATGTGCATATGCCCGTCAGCCATACTGGATTTTATAAAATGAGCCGAATGTGATTGGCTGTCTACTTCCCTCTATTCGTTACTACGCATCTATGGAAATGACCGTATTCTTCCCGCGCGTGCTATCATGAAGAATAGTCAAGATCATCTACAAACCGAAAGCAGCGGCTGAAAGTGGCCGAAAAAGCTCAACGATCGGGAAGGTGAGGTAATATAAAGTCGAAAAAAAACGATCAGCAACGGGATTCAGTACCACGTATAAGAAAAATGTACGCATTCGTGCAATTTGAGGGTTCGTCTGGAGAGTGCGAACAAGATATAGTGCCAGTGGCAAATATTTCCGGCGGAAATTTCGACGTTAATAGTTTCTCTAAGACGACAAAATACAAGATTTCATGGAATGGAAAATCGTACAAGGGTTTGGTGTTGTGTGTTGGTGGTAAGTTATTATTTTGCACACGTATTTTCTCTCTTACAGAAAAGTGTGTGTGTGTGTGTGTGTGTGTGTGTGTGTGTGTGTGTGTGTGTGTGTGTGTGTGTGTGTGTATATATAAATATATTATATATATATATATGTCGCAGCCTTATTGCAAAATCAGCCTTTTTGCGAAAGGTCACCCTTTTGCGAAAGCATTGATCGTTTCTTTAATAAGACTGACGTATTTTACACTTTTTGCAAAGTGCCTTCCCAGCGAGAAATGACCTATCGAATCGACGTCAAATTGACGTCGAAATCATCGATATTACATCCATATCGAAATAATGCTCGAAATTTGGAGCTTATTTCGATGTTTGTGCTTTATGACATTTTTTAAAAGAAGAGATTATTTGTGACATGCATTCATCGCGCCAGACTGTAAACAAGCAAATTATGTATTTTTTGTTAAGACATCGATATTTCATCATTTCGATATCGATTCGAGGCTATTTTGATTTGCCTGTCAAATATATAATAACTTGCCATTATATAAAATACAATATAAATAAAAAATTATATTGTATTGGCAGACATGGATAATGTAAATATTTTATGATTTGAGCATTATAATAATTGCGTTACAATATTAATTTTTTTAGGCTTCCATTTCTAGTTACTTTATAACTGTAAAAGTCACAACAAAATTCCTGTTTGTAATTTGACAATTTTGAAAATTAAAATATTATATAACAGGTACATTTTCAGTACTACATCCGCTTATTTATTAAATAAGAAGTTAAATTAAGCAACTAATTAAATTATTAATATTAAATATTAATACAATAAGGTATTTACATTTATCAGAATAAAAAATAAGTTTAATTATGAAAATAAATATTAATAATTGGACTTATTAAAAATTAAATAATTTGTTCAGATATTGCGCTCGAATTCTTTTCGCGTTTTACAACGCCCGATCGTTTCACATTAGATGGCGCGATGCGCGAGTTGCCACTCTCAAAGAACCCCTGCCGGCCCCACCTCTTTCCTCACTCGTTAGGTGTCATGGCCGCACTTGCTTGCGTTTCTTCGAATGTGTCGAGTCTGTTACCTCTTTTTTAACGGATTGATTGTTGCGGCACGTGTTCTGGAGACCAACCGAGCGAGAGTCGGATCACCAGGGAGAGCTCACTGCCAGGAAAGGGAGAGCTGCGGCAGCTAGCGTCCGAGAGGGAGAGTCGAGGCGAGGAGTCCGGTTCAGCGAGCGGAGCCCTTAAGAGATTTTCATTGGAGTAGATATTATTTTGACAGATCTGGACCGGGGATCTGAGGGGGGAGCGGGGCGGGGGGGAAACTCGCTGCCGAGGGGTATGCGGGAAGGGGGGACTCTAGCGTTCTCCGAGGGGGATGCGGGGAGGGGGGAAGGGACTCGTGGGCGAGAGGGTCCTAAGGTTGGGGGGGGGGGGACTCGTGGGCGAGATGGTCCTAGGGAAGGGAAGGGAGATCAGGGTTTCGCGGCGCCATTCGGTTATGGCGTCGCGCATTACAAAGGCGAGCGCCTATGGCTGGCGGCTATAATTTATAAACAGATATCATTTCGCACTTAAGATGCGAGCATCGATGGTCGACGTAGGTATTGACCAAAAATTTTACGACTTAAGCGTGACGCTGGCACCAGTGCCCTTTTCATTTTTTTTTGTCTAGGAAAAGCCGCTTATCTAGGTTTCGCGGCGCCATTCGGTTATGGCGTCGTGCATGACAAAGGCGAGCGCCTATAGATGGCGGCTATAATTTATAAACAGATATCATTTCGCACTTAAGATGCGAGCATCGATGGTCGACGTAGGTACTCGACCAAAAATTTTACGACTTAAGTGTGACGCTGGCACCAGTGCCCTTTTCATTTTTCTGTCTAGGAAGAGCCGCTTATCGGAGTTTCGCGGCGCCATTCGGTTATGGCGTCGCGCATTACAAAGGCGAGTGCCTATGGTTGGCGGCTAGATTTTACAAAACAAATATCATTTCGCACTTAAGATGCGAATCATCGATGGTCGACATAGATACTCGACCAAAAATTTTATGACTTAAGCGTGACGCTGACACCAGTGTCCTTTTCATTTTTTTGTCTAGGAAGAGCCGCTTATCGGGGTTTCGCGGCGCCATTCGGTTATGGCGTCGCGCATTACAAAGGCGAGTGCCTATGGTTGGCGGCTAGATTTTACAAAACAGATATCATTTTGCACTTAAGATGCGAATCATCGATGGTCGACGTAGGTATTGACCAAAAATTTTACGACTTAAGCGTGACGCTGGCACCAGTGTCCTTTTCATTTTTTTGTCTAGGAAAAGTCGCTTATCGGGGTTTCGCGACGCCATTCGGTTATAGCATTACAAAGGCGAGCGCTGATGACATGCAGCTAGCGATGGTCAACATGGGTACTCGACAAAAAATTTTACGACTTGACCGCCGCGCGTTACAAAGCGCCGATGACAGGCTGCTAGACTTTATGAACACTAGACGACATAAGTGCAGCAAAGCGACCCAAATTCTATGGGTGATATTGTTTCTGCGCAGTGTATGCACACCATGCACTAAAACAGAAGAAACGATACGCGATGCTCTAGTTGGAACGAGAGGAAAAGGCATTAGAAAAAGTATATAAGGAAGAATGAAGCGAGTCAAAATCACAGTCTGTGATTTAGTCTACGCGTCGATACATCGAGTGGAAAAAAGTATAGTGGTTTTTGTGTCAAGTGAGCGGTATAAAGAAAACATTTTTTCAAAAACAGTGAACAAAAATAGAGATGACAATAATTTCAATATGGATGAGGATCGGCCGTTGTCACCGGACAGTGATTATTTCAGTGACGAGGACGATAATCATGAAGAAGTCGTCGAAAGAATAGTGCTGCGTGGGGAAATCGCTGCACTAAATTTACGTATGAGAAATGCGTAATATATTTTTATTTTTCGACGGGTGGTGCACTTGCACTATGTGCTCCGTGTATGGCTGCTCTATGGGACCTTGAATTCGGCATGTACGCTCGTCTACAACACTTCGTTGCGTTACGCGGAACGATGCGTGGCCGGTATTGTTCAAGATGTCGTGAATCATTATACATGATATTTCCATGTAATATGTGCCCGATTTGCACACGATAAGAAAGAAAACATTATTGTGGCTCTTCATACTCGGGGCTGAAGTTTTTTGTGTCAAGTGAGCGGTATAAAGAAAACATTTTTTTCAAAAACCGTGAACAAAAATAGAAATGGACAATAATTATGAGGCACTAATGGACGTGGATTTATCCGACGAGGATCGTCCGTTGTCACCGGACAGTGATTATAACAGCGATGAAGACGATAACCGCAAAGAAGTTGTGAATAAAATAGTGCCGCGTCCCGAATTTCTTGCGTTAGATGGACATGCAAAGTGTTGCACAATTTATTTTTATTTTATATACGGTTCAGATAAATTGTGTTATACGTGTATGCTTGCTTCACCAGACACTAGTGAGCACATACGTAAACGTCGAAAGCATGTTAGCCAGCCGTACAACTTAATAAACGGTCTATTTTGTGGAAATTGTCGCACTCCATTGTATCAAATATATCCGTGCAACATGTGCACGATTTGCACGAAGTGAAGAAAAAAACATTATCACATGTGAAACATTATATACAACGTGCGCAACATGGATTGGCCAAGTGACGAGAGCTCAGAGTTACCAGACTCTGAGAATGAGTATATAATAGAAGATATCACCGATGATTTGCGTAAAGAAGATCAACAAGTGAAATTGACTGATGTGCGACGAATATCACCGGTGCAGTTTCTTCGCGATCGCGAACTAGGTATACGCGGAACCGGTCACCGCATCGCTAGACAAAGAGTCGTTATTCGTATCAATTCTCCTTATAACTGGAGATCTAACGTGAATCGAAAAGTGTATCGACGGCTGCGGGACAAGTGCGTTAGCGAGGAAGAATCACGTGCAGCTCGTCATGCTGACGTTGTGCCATATTCTATTGAACCTATTGTTGACTATCGCTATTGGGCGTCTAAAATTTATGAAAAGCTCGATGATTGTGAAGCAACATACATTAAAATTTATACAGGTATTGGAAAGTATGTTGAATTGGTGGTGATGAACAATTCGGTACGTATGTATATGTACCCTGGCCGTATCAATAATCCTAAACATCTATCAATGCTTGAAAAAAATTATGAACATTACTTTGATGATATTAATAATTGGGAGCTTAATCACTTTAATGCCCCCTACTTCGATCTTCAAGATTTTATGTGTATGCACTTTGAAATTCAACGTTGCATACGATACTGTTCAGCGTGTGATCGAGTCACGTGCAAGTGCTCCATCGAAGAATGTGACGTGATATAAAAAATAGTGCGCGAAAAAAGACAGTATAAAAAAAATGGAACATCCTGATGAAACGGAACGCGACTTGTTGGAAGGATCCAACCAAATCGCTACCTTGGGCGAATATCTTGCATGAGCACAGCGATGCGAGGAGTTTATCGAGCAGCTCGAAGAAAACTGTCGTTCCAAACGTCCGCGACTCTCAATCCGCAAAACAGACAATTCGGGAAACAGACAATCATTAGTGGCAAGAATCGCGCGACTTGAAGGTGTGAAGACTCTATTACAGAGACAGTTCGTACATATCGGTGGTGAGTACGCAGCGGGCACTAGTAACGAAAACGCGGAAAGACTCGTTTGGCGAGAAATCGATGCCGCGTTCGAAAGCCGTGTATTAACCGGTGCGGTGATAAATACCAATTACATCGAACCGCGACAATTTCTCGAAGATGCTGAAGTCATCGTGCTCGATCATGTGCAAAACGTCATGCAAAGACACGCAAGTGTAAAAATAAACACAGTGTTCAACGGCGAGTTTGTGACGGGTGAAAAACGTGCGAACAAAAGTGTCAACACGAGAAACTATGAACTCTTTCGTTCGTCCGATCTGCGCGAGTGGTACAAGTTACACGTTATCGAGCCCACATTAGCGAAACTCGAGGAGTTCCAGGAACGCGATAGTGGGTGGGCGTTGTCGCGTATACTCAATTTGACAGTGAACGTAAACAAGTACAATCCTTTGCGCGCGGGATGTTACATCAATTTACCGCAAAAAATTAAATTGAAAAAAGCGGTGATTAATGTGCATTCTATGGACAATGCGTGCTTCGCGTGGTCAGTGGTCGCCGCGCTGTATCCTGTCAAGAATCATACAGATCGGGAATCCTCATACCCTGATTACAAAAATATATTAAATTTACAAGACATTGAGTTTCCAATGACTTTGAAACAGATTAAAAAATTTGAAAATCACAACAATATATCAATCAATGTGTATACCATCGAGGGAGATGAGGAGACGCCAACCGTTCTCCCGATACGGCTCACCGACCTGAAGAGAGAAAAGCACGTAAATCTGCTGTACGTGCAGGACCCGCGAGACGACAACGTGGGACATTTCGCATGGATAAAAAATCTATCCCGTCTCGTTACCTCACAATTGAGCAGGCACGATGGTCGGAAATACTTTTGCGATCGGTGAGTATTTATACTCCTTTTAATAAAATTATAAAATATTTTATTTTTTTAAATATAACAATTTACAAAAATTGTGTTTTTCTTTTTGCAGATGTCTTCACTACTTTCGCTCCAGCGAGAAATTGGAAGCCCACGGTGTAGACTGCCGAGAGATGAACAAGTGTGCCATCCGACTACCGAAAGAGGACAAGAAGTGGCTGAGTTTTAAGAATCACAGCAGGAAGGAACGACTTCCATATGTCGTATACGCCGACCTGGAATGCACCCTCGAGAAGACGGATGCGGATCCGACAACGTCCACGTTCAGGTCTCAACATCATCAGGTATTTAGCATAGGATACTACGTGCGGTGCTCATATGACGACTCATTATCCGCGTATCGATTTCGTCGCGATAAGAATTGCGTCGCGTGGTTCACCGAGGAACTCAACGGATTGGCGCATCGCGTAAAAAACATCTTGTCCACTAATATACCCATGGCGGATTTCACGCGAGACGAGTGGAAAAAGTTTAACAGCGCAACGCACTGTCACGTGTGCGAAAAACCGTTTGAGCCAAACGCCGTGCGAGTACGCGATCACTGTCACTTGACCGGCAATTATCGAGGTCCCGCGCATGATACATGCAATTTAAATTATAAAAATTCGCATTGCATCCCAGTAATATTTCATAATTTATCGGGTTATGATTCTCATTTTATAATAAAAGAAATTGCCACCGCGTACGAAGGATGTGTAGACTTACTCCCAATCACGAAGGAAAAATACATTTCATTTACGAAGAACGTTAAAAGCACTGAAGATAAAGACAAAAAAAATTGCATCAAATTAAGATTCATCGACTCGTATAAATTTCTTAGCACGAGTCTCGAAAAATTAGCATCTTTCCTCGATAAAGATAAGTTAAAAATTATACGTTCAAAATTTTCCGCGTTATCTGACCAAGATTTCGAATTATTGACGCGAAAAGGTGTATTTCCGTACGAGTACATTGACTGCGTCGAAAAGTTGGAGGATACGTGTTTACCACCGCGCGACTCGTTTTACAGTTCATTGACAGGTGAAACCGTATCCGAGAACGATTACGCGCACGCCGTCAACGTCTGGCAGCGGTTCTCCGTTCAAACCTTGGGCGAATACAGCGATTTATATCTCAAAACCGATGTCTTGTTATTGGCTGATATCTTTGAAAATTTTCGCGATAGCTGCGTCGCGAGTTACGGGCTCTATCCGGCGTATTATTATACTCTACCGGGTTTCACGTGGGACGCTATGTTGAAGCATACTCGCGTAAATTTCGAACTGCTTACCGACATTGACATGGTCATGTTTATCGAACGCGGTATTCGCGGCGGTTTGAGTCAATGTTCCGGCAGATACGCGCAAGCCAATAACAAGTACATGCAATTTTACAATCCATCGAAACCATCGTCGTATCTGATGTATTTCGATGTAAACAATTTGTACGGCTGGGCGATGTGTCAACCATTGCCCTATGCAGATTTTCGATGGGTCGAAGACGTTTCGAATTTCGAGTTTAGCGCGATCGCTTTGGATTCGCCCACGGGTTACATTCTTGAAGTCGATCTAGAGTATCCACAGAATAAACACGACGCGCACGCTGATCTACCGTTTTGTCCAACGAGCGATAAACCACCTGGCAAGCGAGAGAATAAACTTCTCGCGACTTTATACAATAAGGAGCGTTATGTCATTCATTATCGCAACCTGCAGCAGTGCACGCGCCACGGCCTTCGCGTCACAAAGATACATCGCGTATTGCAATTCGCTCAATCTGCGTGGCTCCGCGATTACATCGAACTCAATACAAAATTTAGAACACTGGCCAAAAACGATTTCGAGAAAAATTTATATAAATTGATGAACAATGCGGTTTTCGGGAAAACGATGGAGAACGTTCGAAATCACGTTGATGTAAAATTATTAACAAAGTGGAACGGTAGATTCGGCGCGGAGGCACTGATCTCGAAACCAAATTTTCACAGCAGGAGCGTTTTTACAGAAAATCTGATAGCCGTTGAACTGCGAAAACTCGAAGTTAATTTTAACAAACCTATTTACGTCGGCATGTGCATTCTCGACGTATCGAAAATCTGTTTGTATGAATTTCATCACGAGTACATGTCTCCCCTATATGGCGACATGTGTAGAATTATGTACACCGATACAGACAGTCTGATATATCACGTAGAGTGCGAGGATGTGTACAAGAACATGAAACGCGATATTGCTAAATTCGACACGAGCGATTACGCGATCGACAACGCGTACGGTATCCCACCCGTCAATAAAAAAATTCCGGGCTTGATGAAAGATGAAAACAACGGTGCGATCATGACCGAATTCGTCGGACTCAGAGCGAAGATGTACGCCTTGCGAGTCGATGGTAAAAAAGATTGTAAAAAAGCGAAAGGTGTTAAGAGTAACGTCGTAGCCAGGTCGATAACGTTCGACGATTACACGAGGTGTCTGCGCGACGAAATTGAAATGACGCGACAGCAGGCTTGCATAAGGTCCAAACTACACGAGGTGTACACCGTGAACGAAACGAAGATCGCTCTGAGTCCATATGATGATAAGAGATTCATTATTCCCGATTCGACCGATACTTTGCCATGGGGGCATTATAAAATACCTTTGTAACGTATGTATGTATGTATGTATGATGTACGAATGATGTACGTATGATGTACGTATGATGTACGTATGATGTACGTATGATGTACGTATGATGTACGTATGATGTACGTATGATGTACGTATGATGTACGTATGATGTACGTATGATGTACGTATGATGTACGTATGATGTACGTATGATGTACGTATGATGTACGTATGATGTACGTATGCAGTAGTATATGTATGTAATAGTATACGTATGTAACGTATGTATGTCGTATAACGTATGAATATATGTAGTATAACGTAACGTATTGTGAGTATTATATTACAGTATTGGAAAGAATATTAATAAATAAATATATTACACATGTGTGTATTTCACATACTTTATTTGTATTTCATATATCAAACATGTATTACATATTGCATATTTTTATGTTATGAATAAAAAAAGTTTGCACAAAATTAAATAACATTGTCCTTGGATATCCATGAATTGTGCGATCCATCGAATCCCAGCCATTTAACGTAAACCTTGTCGCCCCTCCTGCGCAGTATTTTCTCCACGAGATACACGTCCGGATAAGTCGCGCGATGCAGCTCGTGTTCGTAGAACCCTCCAGCGACGGATTTTCCACGATAGTCCTCGAGTAGATATGTTACGGGATTGGTACGCTGCACTTTAACGATCTTAAACACCTCGGTGGTCCAATTCGGCGTGTAACCCTTGTCGAATATCGTCTTGTATTTGCTAACCAAGTCGCCCGCTTTGAACTTTGCCAGACCTGCGATTTTTATCGCGCTGTATACGGTACCCAAGAGTTTTTTGGCGATCGCGGGGGTAACGTCGACGGGTCGCATGCCGATGGTTCGATGCTTGCGCGCGTTGTAATCCGATACGAGTCGCGGTAAGGCGTCGACCCATTTGTAACTTCCATTGAGCGTAAACATCTTCCACATGGCGTTCTTGAGCGTGCGATTGAATCGCTCGACGACCGATGCTTTCAATACCGAATACGTGGAATAATGATTAATGCCGTGTTTCCTCACGAGACGTTGCACGTCGGTGTTGTAAAATTCCTTCCCCATATCGGTCTGTAGGTTACTAGGGCACCTCCCGCTGCGTCGAATGATCTCTGCGACAGCGTTAGCTGTTTCGCTTCCGCCTTTACCCTTGAGTGGCACGGCCCACGCGTGCTTGCTCAACACATCGATGACAGTAAGTATGTAGTTGTAGCCTCCGTTGAAACGTGAATACGGACGCATCTCGACGATGTCAGCCTGCCACAGGTCATCGTACCCTCGCACTATGACGTGTCTTCGGGGAAAATTTCTTCTCGCCGGAGCATGCAGTTCCTCGACGAGTCGTTGCTTCTCGATATTTTACGTCCGTCGGATGTCATGTTTTTAGCAATGCGTAATAATTTGCATAAAGAAATTATATTGTGATTTATATCTCAAACTTTTTTTAATAATTCAATAGCCATTTATTTCCGTTCATTGTCCTTCAATAGTCGTTCTTTGTCTGCCTGCGGTTCTTTGTCCACTAGCCGTTTATAGCCATTCGCTAGCCGTACATAACCATTCGCTAGCTGTTCATAGTTGTTTCTGAGTCGCTCGTTAGCCGCTTGATAGCTATTCCTGAGCCGTTCCTGAACCGTTCGTCGTTGCCGTTCATCGTCGTCATCCGTTAATCGTTTATAGCCGTTCCATTTGTTGCTAGCCATTGTTGTTCGTTTTTGATTCAACGGTAATCGAATTGCGAAGCTCGTTTATCGCAGTCCGTAACGCTTGCAGATCCTTCTCGAACGCAGTCAGCTTCTCGTCTGATTCTTTTCGTTGATTGCTCAACATTTTAAAGAATTGATCAACGTATAGTTTATTAACTGCGTCATCGTCAGCCTCCGGTTGCGCCACGCGACGAATCTTACGTGACCTTGCGTCAAAGTCCGTAACGGTGCGACACAGAGCGTTATCGCGCACGAAATTTCTCATTAATCCGCTCCATCGATGGTACGGTTCCGCCCCGTCTCTTCCGAGCGATATGCCAAACTTGTTGATCGGCATTTCAATGCTGATTGTGGACAACGGATCGCTGTTGCACCGTTTAATTTATAATAAGCCCAGCTTCGCGAAGTTCCTCGATGATCGACATGATCTCGTTGTCGTGAGCATTGTTGCCAGCTTGACGCGAAGCGTCGAGCAATCGCAGACGATCCACCAGCTCGTTGGGGTCGTCCCAGTGCACGTAGTCGATCTTATTGTCGGTTAGCGTCATAGCGCGAGGCGCGAATAATCCCTTTCCGGATTTTTTGTTCTTGAGTTCGGTCGATATCAACGGTGAGATTATCGATTGATACTTGAATCCCTTGTTTCCCATTACTCGTCCTTGAGGATCGTGCTTGTATTATGAGCACTCGTCGCCACCAGTATGTCCTTGTACTTTTGCATATCCGCCTCCGTGTAGAGCTTATCATCGGGTACTTTCTTGAAGATCAACTCGTAAATACCAGGTGTGCCGGCGTATCGTACGCCATCGATAAGGTATATTATCCGCGTCGTCCACGTCAAAACGTTGATTACCGAGCAACAATTTCATTCTTGCCGAGATAAACACCGTACACGGTATCTATCGTCGAATCGGCGCCCAAAACGCTCGCGATGTACAATCGGCTCAGTGGACCCAACTTATCTTCTATCGTTCTACAAAAAATTCTCGACCCTCCGGCGTTTGCAACTGCTTTTGAACGGCCGTCTCGATCGAGTCGTCCGTGTTTCGAAAACATCCCCGTCTTCGAGGAATTCGGGGACTTGTATGTTGCACGGTGTCGCGTCGGCGTAGAGGTTATCGGTGTAGAAGTTATCGGTAGTACTTCGATCGTTTCGATTGATTAGATTTACGCGGTGTGTCGACGATGACAGATCTGACCAGGAGTTTAATCGTTCCCTTCTCTTTTCTCGGTGTAGATCCGGAGTAGCAAACTCCTCCTCCCCCCCGCGCTGTTGAACGGGTAACGTTTTCCATCCCTCCGCGTCAGCGACGCTTTCCGGCTCCTCCTTCTTCACCGCGATCAAGCTCGATTTGTCGACGATCTTTTGCAATGGCCCGATGAGAGGTTTAAAGTGCGTGTCCAACTCAATGTCCTTCTCGATCTTACCGGTCTTCAAAGCGCGAAGTTCTTGCGCAATCGAATCACTCGTTTTCGCAATCTCTTTCACGATCTTCTCGCGTTCGCGAATATTCTCGCTTCCGTTGATCGCGGCCATCGCGTGGAAAACGAAAGCAGAGTATCGATGTCTCTATAACGCTAACGTTTCACCTCCGACGAGGTATCGGCGACGACTGACCGGTTTTGCGGTATCGCGAACATGTTAAATCCTTTTCTGTATCGGCCGTTCGAAAGCGCGCTGTCCTTGTCTATCACTACGAATCCGTACTTTTGTTGCCAACAATCGTGGCACAACGAGCAAAATTCGTCGTACGACATGTCGGTATTTACGTGATCGTTGTACACGTGTTTCAAATTGGTACCATCCTGTTTGAACAGGATCAGCAGGTTCGCGTTGTCGCGTATCAGATGTTTAGGTATTCTCGCGTAGTCTGACAGAGATAGAAGGAGTCAACGCTCGAGTGCCTGCCCATTGAAAATACTCTCTCACTGCGTCTTGCTTGTCGCACGCCACGTCATCGAAGACGAAGATCGAGTTTGGACGCGCGTCGCTCGGTGGAATGACGTCACTGTTATTGGAGAACGTAAAGTAGCCGATTTCGTCGATCGATGTCAACACATTCTCCAGATATCGATATTTCGGCTGTTGCAACGATTTCGAGTACACGTACACGTTTTCGAAACGTACGCCGTGCGGACTTTCCAACAAGCTTATCAAAACGTTGGTTTTACCGCAATTCGAGGGGCCGCAAATGATCGCGCGTATAGTAGTCGGTAACATCGTACCGTGCTTGCGTTTCTCCGCGTTGCCCCCCATCGACCGTAATCTGTCGTCGCAATTGGTCACGCGAATCGCCAACGGTTGTCGCACGAATCTCATTTTTTCCACACTGCTGACTCTCTGGCTGACTCGAACGCCTATTTATAGGCGAGCGGAACCGCGAATCGCTCAGTAGCAAAGATGTTCGTCCTACTGTCGAGACCTTCCGATATTTGCGACTTGAGCGCCGAACAGCTGCAATTTGTGCCGAAAGCCGTTCTGTTGCAAATGTGTGGCAATCACGTCCACTGCGTGTGGAACAAGCTTCCGGAACATATAAAGGCGGATTTGGAGGTTCAGACCTATCGTCGCTGTTACGAACATTACAATCAACCGTGGCAGCAAACGCACATCGACGGTCCCGCGCCAATGATAAAGAATTGCGGCGAATGTCAGCGAAAAAAATTGGTGGAGGCCTGTTAAATCGCGCGATAACGAGCACTTCCGATCGAATTGCATATTCCCGGCTACA
>JASTWK010001915.1:0-22211 GCA_030770225.1 Temnothorax unifasciatus | reverse complement strand
ACACTTGCATATCGGAATAATTACGTCGGTCTTTTCGGCAATCGGCATGTTTTCGGCTACTTTCCGAGTGACTTTCACGTTATTTATATATAGATACGGTACGTGCGAAAGCGACGCGGACGCCGCGATTCCGCCGAAGGAGGACAATCATTGCCACCGCGACTATAATCGGCCGATATGCACCATAAATTCAAACGACGCACGTGTTCTTCTTTTGCAGGTTGTTCAAAATGGTCTAGAGATCTTCACGTGTCTCGCGGATCCGGATGGATCATGACTTATTCCGCCACCACCTCCATACTGTGGAAACTTTTGACAAAAAAAGTATGGTGTTATAAAATTATGATGTCACAAAAAGTACATCACACTCTATTATTTTTAATATTAATATTTATATTTACCAGAGTGTCTCGATCGTTGCACAGATGAATCGCTGCACACAGATTTTAAGTGTCTCGATCGCTGCACAGATGAATCGCTGTACACAGATTTTAAATGTATCGATCAATGCACAGATGTATCATCGCACATAAGCTCTCAAATCATACTACTGCGACTTGATGCATCCCTCGTTATGTACCCTTTGCTCTCTCTCTCTCTCTCTCTCGCTCCAACTTAATCTTGAAAGATCATTTTTTTCTTTGTTTTGCATTTCTTCCTTTGTCTCGCGTACTACGTTGTAAAAAAAAGTGTGAAATAGATACATCTACGCAATAACAGCCCCCTTCCCGAGAAAAAATAATTTTGACTAATCATATATAATTGTATATGATTATGTATAGAATCATAAATGAATACAATATATGGGTATATTTATGACCATGTATATTTACATCTTGCTCCTTGTATGATTATATATGGATCCATATATGATTAGATCTGACGATTCCTAGGCTGATATGACTAATATATTCTAATTCGTATGAGTAGATACAGATTTATATATGATTAGATCTAATCAAGCCTGATTCATACCTGACTGTATATGAATTCATATATGACTATATTTAAATCTATGTATGATTCTATCTAATCATGACTGGCTAATATGAACTCGCACCTGACTGTATGTGAATTTATATATAACTAGATATATATCCATATATAATTGTGCGTATTTAGATCTGATCATTTCTATGCTGATGTAACTAATATATTCTAATTCGTATGAGTAGGTACAAATTCATATATGATTAGATCTAATCAAGCCTGACTCATACCTGACTGTAGATGAATTCATGTATGACAATATATATCGAGATGCACGAGACACTACCGTGTCTCATTGATATAATATATATATATATATATATATATATACACTCGTACAAAAAAAATAGGGAACACTTCATGAACTCTAAAAATTAGGCTATTTTCAAACTGCTGTAAGTCGGCGAAAAATTATCGTAAAAAAAAATTTAAAAAAGCATTTTGAAGCTTGAAGTTTCAACTTTAACGCACTTTCGGTGAATTTTTAAATTTTTTTTATTTTCTCTGTTGTACGCCTTAAAAAAGAACACATTGTTTTGTTCCTTAAAATTAACTTATGTTTGACTACTTGAAACTTAATTAAAAAATTTTTTTTCAAAAAATTCAATTAACGTTTCATAAACTACATAATTTTACCTACAAAATGCTTTTTTTTAAATTTTCCTACGATTTTTTTTGACCGATTTACACGACTTTGAAGCAAACCCTGTATTTTTTAGAAAAAATGACGTAACTCGATGAAAAATCATCGTAGAACAAACAAAAAAAAAGCATTTTAAAGCTCAAAATGTCAGCTTTAACGTGGTTTCGGTAACTGTAAAAAATTTTTCTGTCTTCCTTATTTGGTGCTAAAATTAAAAATGTTGATTTATTCCTTAAAATTACACATTTTTAACACTCTGCAGTTTGATAAAAAAATTTTTTTCACAAAATTCAATACAAATACCACAAACTGTAACATTTTACCTACAAAATGCTTTTTTTAAAATCTTCCTACGATTTTTTTTGACCGATTTACACAATGTTGAAGTTAACCCTTTTTTTCTTGAAAAATGACATTTACCGCCGACATTAGCATTAACCAATGTGCACCACGTGGAGGTTGTCGGTCGGATTTTGCACATCGTGTGTGTGTGTGTGTGTGTGTGTGTGTGTGTGTGTGTGTGTGTGTGTGTGTGTGTGTGTGTGTGTGTGTGTGTCACAGCAGAGATAAGGACTCCGCAGCTCGTCATTTCTGCAGTATTTAAATGACTCCAAACCCTCTCTGCTGTGGTGTGTGTGTACGTGCGCGCGCGTGCCTTTAAAATTGTGTATTACCTCCTCTCTGATTAATTACTGCTTGCAATCGCTCTCGCATGTTTATGCATCTTTCAATTGCGCTTTGTGGAATTTTGCGCCAAATTTGCCTAAGCGCTTCTCCCAATTGGTTCAGATTATACGGCTGCTCCTCGCGACGCCTTAATCGTCGTCCTATTTCGTCCCAAATGTGTTCAATCTGAACCAATTGGGAGAAGCGCTTAGGCAAATTTGGCGCGAAATTCCACAAAGCGCAATTGAAAGATGCATAAACATTCGAGAGCAATTGCAAGCAGTAATTAATCAGAGAGGAGGTGATACACAATTTTAAAGGCACTCGCGCGCACGTACACACACACCACAGCAGAGAGGGTTTGGAGTCATTTAAGTACTGCAGAAATGACGAGCTGCGGAGTCCTTATCTCTGCTGTGACACACACACACACACACACACACACACACACACACACACACACACACACACACACACACACACACACACGATGTGCAAAATCCGACCGACAACCTCCACGTGGTGCACATTGGTTAATGCTAATGTCGGCGGTAAATGTCATTTTTCAAGAAAAAAAGGGTTAACTTCAACATTGTGTAAATCGGTCAAAAAAAATCGTAGGAAGATTTTAAAAAAAGCATTTTGTAGGTAAAATGTTACAGTTTGTGGTATTTGTATTGAATTTTGTGAAAAAATTTTTTTTATCAAACTGCAGAGTGTTAAAAATGTGTAATTTTAAGGAATAAATCAACATTTTTAATTTTAGCACCAAATAAGGAAGACAGAAAAATTTTTTACAGTCATCGAAACCACGTTAAAGCTGACATTTTGAGCTTTAAAATGCTTTTTTTTTGTTTGTTCTACGATGATTTTTCATCGAGTTACGTCATTTTTTCTAAAAAATACAGGGTTTGCTTCAAAGTCGTGTAAATCGGTCAAAAAAAATCGTAGGAAAATTTAAAAAAAAGCATTTTGTAGGTAAAATTATGTAGTTTATGAAACGTTAATTGAATTTTTTGAAAAAAAATTTTTTAATTAAGTTTCAAGTAGTCAAACATAAGTTAATTTTAAGGAACAAAACAATGTGTTCTTTTTTAAGGCGTACAACAGAGAAAATAAAAAAAATTTAAAAATCCACCGAAAGTGCGTTAAAGTTGAAACTTCAAGCTTCAAAATGCTTTTTTAAATTTTTTTTTACGATAATTTTTCGCCGACTTACAGCAGTTTGAAAATAGCCTAATTTTTAGAGTTTATGAAGTGTTCCCTATTTTTTTTGTACGAGTGTATATATATATATATATATATATATATATATATATATCTTGATATAATATATATGTATATATATATATATATATATATATATATATATATATATATATATATATATTCCTACAAAAGAAATTGCAATTCAATAATCAGAATGCATGTATTGCGAGCTCATAAATTAGTAAACGATATTTAGTCGCAAAATAATTATTAATTTTATTCATTTTAAGTACAGTTCTCTCTTAAGCCAGGAAGATGGGGTGGTTTTCTTGCGAAGGGGTTGTAGCTTAATAATCGAAATGCGCGTATTTTGAGAGTTTATTTTTAGAATTTATACGCTATACGAATTATATCCGCTATACAATATATTTTAATTTTTCTCAACATCTTTCTCTTGAGTTGAATCAATTAAAGGGTTGTTTGGGGGTTAAGGGGATGAGCTCAAAAATCGAAACTATATCACTTCGAAAGCTCATAAATAGCTCCTAATTCTGCCGCAAAAATCGATTCAATATCTCTATTTTTAAGTAGTGGGGGGGGCTGAGTCAACGTTGACTCAGCCCCCCCACCCCCACAAAAATATTAAATTCCTGTTCAGTGTGACGAGCTCAAAATTTTTAATCTGCGGGATATGAAAGTTCATAAATAGCTTGTAATTTTGCGCTTTTAGTTTTTTAATTTCTGCAATGTGGGGGGGGGCAGTTCAACAGGGGTGATTTGGTTTACGAACATTCCGATAGAATTAGTATTAAAAGGTCGAAAAAAAATGGAATTACATCTCACATCTATAAAAATTAAATCTCTTTACAGTAAACTTGGATGGTTCGGAAAACACATGTACATTATGTGAACGATGGAACTGGGATGAAAAACATTATTTATGCTCATTACGTTGCGGGCACATGTTTGGCCAGAGCTGTATACGAAATTGGCTAGGCTCGTGCAACACATGTCCACACTGTCTGACAGGAGCTACCGTAGAAGAGATTACGAGACTACATGTAAAACGCCAGCCTACAACAATTGATTTTACTGCGTACAACGACCTAAAGAATTGTTTCGCTACCGTAGAAAGTGAAAAAGACATTTTAAAAATAGAATTAAAGAAAGCTAATATTTGTTGTAAAGAACAGGAGAAAAGTATTTTTAAGTTAAAAAACAAAAAATTAAAATTAATACTGACCAATATGGTTTTATCTATGTATTCTATGTTAAGCTTTCTTGCTATTGGGGGAGAGTTTTCAGGCTGGTAATTGTAACTATTTATTTGCCGAATTGTTCTTACATTTAAATATAAGTTAATTTAGAATTTATTTACTTCAGCTTTATGCCCCTTTTTGTTTTATACGTTAAAATTTATGACAAATATGATAAATATGATAAAATATGATTTCATTTCTTTTATGTTTGTATCAAAATAAAGTTAAATAAAAAATCAAATTAAAGTTAACATCCTTTAGTTCATTATGGCTGCTTCTATGATTATTTATTATCCGAATGACTTTACGTCGCCTCGTCTTTTTCATGACAAACCGATTGAGCAAGAAATCTCCCCAAATTACGAAATCGTTTGTTACGACGCGTTTTCAGGGCACGTCGAGAAATTATTACACTTCGTCACAAAGTTTTATGTATTTATTATCAATAGATAAATGTGGCAAGGGTCGCGATGCAAGCGCAACGAGGTGGATAAGCGTGTCAACGCTATAATTAATATTGCACGCGCCAACGAAATAGAAGCGATAAGCTCGCTTTTGTCACGCGAAGGTCGCATAAACTGTCACGGCTGTCGATTTCGCCACCGCGGCATGCTCACCGAGCTCGCTTTTTAATGAAGCAAGTGGATTAACGCGATAATTCCCGTCGCGAGAATAAAGCTGATTCCCGAATAGAAGGAAGTATTGTTGCAGATACGCGCTTATCATTCTGCTAATGACCTAAAAAGTAATATATATATATATATATATATATATATATATATATATATATATATATATATATATATATATAGTTTTTATACTTTCGCTATAATACAATTTCAAATTCGTTTTTTTTTTACTCTGCCAAGTTTAAAGTTAATTTAATAACGAAGGCTTCCTATAATTAACACGACGATCGTCGTCGTAAATTGTAATTTAGTATCGCTACCCGATTCAATTGACTCCTCGAAGTATCGGCGGCGGCAGCGGCAGCGGCAGCAGCAGCAGAAGTCGTTGAAGCTGACGCTGCGAAGATCGAAGATCAATCCCTCGCATTATAAAATTGTCAAGAGCGACTTAAAATTACACGTATGTTATACTTAATTAACCATGTGTTAACATTTAATTTTATAAATCTTTATTTTTTAAATCATTTTATTAGGCTCAAGAAGATTCATCGTCTGATTCAGATTAGAGGCTCAAGATGACCCAGGATTCCCAGAATGTATTTTTTTTTATTTTTATTATATTTGTGTATTTTATTCCTAATTTATTTGTGTTATATTATAACTTTTAAAACAAAAAAAAAATGCTTCGTGGAAACCCTTGACAAAAAAGTATGGTTTTATAAAATTATGATGTCACAAAAAGTACATCACACTCTATTATTTTTAATATTAATATTTATATTTACCAGAGTGTCTCGATCGTTGCACAGATGAATCGCTGCACACAGATTTTAAGTGTCTCGATCGCTGCACAAATGAATCGCTGCACACAGATTTTAAATGTATCGATCAATGCACAGATGTATCATCGCACATAAGCTCTCAAATCATACTACTGCGACTTGATGCATCCCTCGTTATATACCCTTTGCTCTCTCTCTCGCTCCAACTTAATCTTGAAAAATCATTTTTTTTCTTTGTTTTGCATTTCTTCCTTTGTCTCGCGTACTACGTTGTAAAAAAATAGTGTGAAATAGATACGTCTACGCAATAACAGCCCCCTTCCCGAGAAAAAATAATTTTGACTAATCATATATAATTGTATATGCCGACTCTCGTGTACGTCAAGGGATGTCAGAAACGAGAATGACTGGTGGATCTGCTGGAGAATTATGCGAGAAAAAACCTAATCGTCGAGACTCTGAATGCGCATTACGAAGATATCGAATCTTTGACTAAACTAGATGAGACCAATACTATGCGATGCGGAAAACATGTGTAAGATATTCGAATAGGCAATAGTCGGTTAGTTAGAATTAGCACAAAAACAAGCAAGGTCAAAGAGAGTAGGGGAAGGCGTTCGCGCGTCGAAGCGTCGAAGGAAAGCACGGATGAGGCAGATAGATTCGGGACGCTGAGCGAGAAGCACGAAAAGATAACTTGGAGAGAGAGAACAAGAACTGCGTGCGGAACGTAGATGGATATATTATATATAGAGATCGGTCGAAATGTCCTGCAGTGAATCATGTACCTGGCATAAAATAAAGGAATATATATATAGACACTGAGTCATAAGATCTTACACATGTCAAGAATTGCGCGTTACAAAATGTAATAAAATTATTTAACTGGTGGTCGCGCGCTACGCCAACGTCCAATGAAATACATTGTTAATATACAACGATAATCGCTGGAATTAAAAAATAAATTGTATATATCTTTTTATAACGTTTTATTTCTTACTCCCCCTCCCCTCCCCCATCATCACCGTTAGAGTAGGCTTTACTTCCCCCTTTTCTTAGAAAAAAATATGTTTACGACGAACATGTTCCGACAGGTTCGACGCGTTATCGGGTCGATCATCGTCCCGATGACATCATTCCTTCCTTTGTTGTTTTTTTACATACTGCGTAGATAAATTGTTTAGCGATTTTGTTTAGTCTACGTGATAACCATCCCCTTTTTCCTAGAAAAAATTTGTTTACGGAACATGTCCCGACAGGTTCGATTATAAACAATAATTCCCCCTCCCCCTTTCCCCCACCACATTATTACTTTTGGAATGTCGGTGTTGCTGCGTATACTCGATTAATTTTACATGATCAGTCTTGTCGCGATCGCTTGTACTGACGGTCACAACTTCTCAGAGCCAAGAGGAAAAAATGTTATGTATGTGAAGTTAGCCCCGCACTTTTTGAATTTTTATTTTTTTTTATTGTGCCGTATTGTGCTACGTTTGTGCTGTATTGTGCCGTAAACCGCAACTCCGTAACTCAAAGCGTATTCGAGAAAATTAAAAAAAAACAAAATTTTTGATAGCCCCGCACTTTTCGAATTTTAAGTTTTTTTTTATTGTGCCGTATTGTGCTGGATTTGTGCTGACTTGTGCCGCAAACGAGAGATTGATAACTTCGATAACAATTAAAAAAAAATAAAAAAAAATTATACTAGCCCCGCACTTTTATCGAAATAAACCCATTTTTTTTTTTTTTTGTTGATAGATAATAATTTGTGCCACGTTGTGCCGTTGGAACTAACTCGATATCTCTTTTCGTTGGGCAAATAAAAAATATTAAATTTCTAAACAAAATAACAAATAATTACTTTTAAAACGCATTTATCAAACTTCTGTAAACTGTGCTGAGTTTCGCTAGATGAGTACAACAAAGAAATGGCCAAAAATGCATAGAAAGTTGCAGGGGTTGAAAATAATGGGCTAAGGGAGGGGGAGAAATGGAAGTAAAAAAAAAATTTTACAATTTAAAATTTTTTAAAATTGTGCCGGGTTGTGCTCGGAGAGTACAATAACTTTTCTTAATGACAAAATGTTCGCAAGTCGTTAGTTTTCGCAGCACAACCATCTAGAGAAAGCAGTTTTTAGAAATTCCAATTTTCAAATCGCTTTAACTTTTGAACCGTGACAGGAAATGAAATTTTGCGACTTGTGCTGAGTTGTGCTGGACGCGCACAACAAGAAAACGGCTAAAAAAAAATCGAAAGTAGCAGGGGTTGAAAATATATGAGCAAAGGGGAGCGAGGGGGGTGAGAAACAAAATTCGCATTTCCAAATTTTTAAAATTGTGGCCGGATTGTGCTAGGCGAGAGCAATAACTTCGTTAATGTACAAAATGGCCGCAAGTTCGGTAAGTTTTCGCAGCACTACACAATCTAGAGAAAGCAGTTTTAGAATTCCAATTTGTGAAATCGCTATAACTTTTGAACCGTGACAGGGAATGCAATTTTGCGACTTGTGCTGAGTTGTGCTGGACGGGCACAACAAGAAAACGGCTAAAAAAAAATCGAAAGTAGCAGGGGTTGAAAATAATGAGCCAAAGGGAACGGGGGTGAGAAGAAAAAGTTGCATTTTCAAATTTTTTAAAATTGTGCCGGATTGTGCTAGGCGAGTACAATAACTTTCCTTAATGACAAAATGTCGACAGGTCACATTTTATGGATTTTACAATACAACTGTTACAATACAACTAGGAACTTGGGTTTTAGTAGTAGAAGAATTCTAAACCCCATGCCATGTCTGAACCGTAGATAACCCAGTTTTGTAAATTGTGCTGAGTCGTGCTACACGAGATAAACCAATAACAATGTTGAAAAAGGTAAAATCGAGGGTGTTTAACAAATATAGCGAAAACAGTGGCGGAAAAAAAAATGTTGCATGTTCATAATTTTGCCTACTGCGCCGGCTTGTGTGCGTATGCGTGTGCGTGTGCTGGACGGTCAAACTTCTTTTAATGATTAACTAAAAACGTAATACGTCCACGTCGTTGGTTCCGGGTAATGCAAAACGCGGTTTTTAGTACATAAAAATGTTCTCCTTTGAAGGATGCAGCAGCAGCAGCAACAGCAACAATGGTGGAAACGCGTGAATGCCGTGAATTATTACGTGCCGATTCACGACGTTAAAACTTAATCGTGTGAGAACAGATGTAATAGGTAAGTTTCTTTTTAAGAAATAAAAAACATATAGAGCCTCCCCCCAGGTTTATATCTTTGCAAATTGTAATACTTACGAAAGGAAAAAACTAATTTCATTTCTTTTATACAGCATTTCGTTGGAGCGTAACGCGATTCGTATTGCAATAAAATTACTCGGCATTACCCTCCCTTTAAATAAACTCCAAAGCCTAGCTAGGGGGGTAGTATTTTTTTCGCAATAAAAAATAACTTAGAAATTACATCATCGGACCAAAAGCCTTGGTCGAAATTAATAATGTCTCGATTTGATCCGAAAAAATGCTGTGTGAATCCGACAAAGCGAGTTGGCTCACGGTTTTTCTATGTTCATATCGAAAAAGACGTTATATATTGCCAGTCAGTCGATTTAAGAGTACTATAATTTTTTTAATAAACGTTGTAAAAACGTTTATTAAATGGTTATAACAACGTGTCATATAAAATCTTCTTTAGGCATTTTTACACATAATTGTAATAAACGTTAAAAAAACGTTTTATAAAATCTTTTTTTCAACAAATTTATTCTTTCATATAATTGTAATTAGAATAAAAAATTATGCATTACAAATAAAATGTTTAATTATATTTATAAGTTAATTTTCAAAATGTTTTGTGTATAACTTTTTTAATTATAAGTAGAAATAAAGATATATATACGCGCGAATTATTTGCAATACAAGTTAGTTATATGACAAAGATCTCTAAATATATAGATAATTTCTTTCTCGGTTCGCGCCAACCGAACCATTCGACAACTTAAGTGTCTCAGTTCCTCTCAGTTCCTCTCAGTTCTCAGTTCCTCAGTTCCTCAGTTCCTCTCAGTTCTCAGTTAAGTGCCTAGCACAATCTCAGTTCAGTGGCGCTATCCGACGTAGCCATATGGTAACAAACATGCGCATGCGTTTTACTCTTGGCGCAGTTGATATTCAGAAACGCGGGCTTTTTTTTGTTTTCGACTCTCTCGCCTGACTTTGGGCCAATTACTTTTAGTGACACAAGTCGACACAAACGTTGTTCTATCCTTCTTGGCATTCAATGAATAACAAAGACAGCGAACGACACTTGTGTCGACTTGTGTCACTAAAAGGAATTGGCCTTTCGTCTTGCCTGATTTGTGCTTGAGGTGCGTTATTTGGTTTCATGAACACAAGTAAAATATAAATAAGGTTAATTATTTGTTGTGCTGTGCGTATTGTGCTGCGCTAATTGTTTGCTCATATAATTTCCTTATAACAAAAAGTTATAAGGAAAAAAAGTTTATTATAGCTCTTTCTAAAAGACAAAAAAGTCGACATTTTGCCAAAGAAGCATATGAAGAATTTAAACACATAGAGTCTTATCGTAGAAAAAAAGCTAATTGTAATTGCAGTAATTCCGATATCGAAACGAGTGGAATGACATGTGCTTAATTGCAACTAAACACAAGTTGACAGATTGTTTAAATATATCGACTTCTCAAGTAGATAGTGATTCACATAGCACCAAAAATAATTTTGATTTAGTAGAAAAAGTTCTTAATGAATCACCAAATACTGAAAAATCACCACAAAAGATAAAAGTTTGCAATAAAATGATACAATCCTTGGTTGAATGAGCTCTATTACACAATGTAACTCATTCAGCGTTAGATAATTTGTTAATCCGCTTAAATAAATATATGGATGATCTTCCCTTAAGAAGTAAAACTATACTTCACACTCCCAGAACATTGAATATTTTGAGTTTAGATAATGGTTCGTATACACACATTGGTATTGAAAAAAATTTCTTGAAAGTATTAAGTGATTTAGATGAGAATGTGACTGAAACTTTAAAGATTGATGTAAATATTGATGGTATTCCAATTTATAAAAGTAGTGGAATATGCCTATGGCCTATTCTTATAAGATGTTTAAATATAAAAAATAAAAATCCTTTTGTAGTTGGCATTTTTACAGGCACTGGAAAACCGAAACCTTTGGATCTATTTTTACAAGAATTTTTAATTGAATTAAATGTTCTGTCAACTAATGGTTTTCTTTACAACGGACAGCAAATAAAAATAAAAGTAAATGCTTTCATATGTGATGCTCCAGCTCGAGTATATTTAAAATGTTATGCTTCTCATAATGGGAAACATGGTTGTGAAAAGTGCTTTACTGAAGGAATTAGTGTCTCACATCGGATGATATTTAAAGATATTTTTGCTACACGAAGAACTGATCCATCATTTTACGATTAGGTTGATAAAGATCATCACAAAGGCATTTCTCCTTTAATAAGATATAATATTAATGTGGTAAGCCAATTTCCTTTAGATTCTATGCATCTCTTAGGTTTAGGAGTAATGAGAACTATATTGTCTCGCTAGGTTTTTACTGGAAAACCACCTTATAAGCTTCCCTTTTATTCAATTAAAAAATTTTCAAAACAAATTTTGCTCTTAAGATCATTTATTCCAAATAATTTTGCAAGAAAAACAAGATCTTTAACAGAATTAAGCAGATGGAAGGCTACTGAATGTAGACTTTTTCTTTTATATGTTGGACATGTAGTCTTAAAAGATGTGTTAGATAATGCAGTTTATAAACATTTTATGCTTTTGCATTGTGCAGTATTTATTCTATCTAATTCTGAGTTAGTTAAACATTATATAGATTATGCTGAAGAACTCTTAAAAAATGTTGTTTTGCATGCTGAACATATTTATAAAATTACATTTTTGTTTATAATTTTCATAATCTTATTCATATTTGTGATGACGTTAGAAAATTTGGTGTATAATGGGATTATTCGAGTTTTCCCTTTGAAAATTTTTTAAGCAAATTAAAAAAATTGATTTGAGGGCCTTTTAATCCCCATCAACAAATCTGTTTGTGCATTAATGAGTTGAATATGCTTAAAATATCTTCTGAAGAAGAGATAATAAAGAAGAGATTATACGTGGAGTACATTTTCATATTAATGACCCTGTACCAAAAGAATATAAGCGTACAAAACAATTCCGTAAAATAATAACACTATCTTATATTCTATCAATATCAGACAATAATAGTCATATAGAACTAAATAATGGAAATATTGCTAGAATTAGAAACATTTTATTTGATGAAGCTGACACAAAATATTATATAGTTGTCAACGAGTATAAAGAAAAGAAAAACTTTTATAACTATCCATGCAATTCATCCGTTTTTCATGTTTTTAAAATTTCTAATTTAAACCCAACACTTTATGTGTACGATTTAAAAAATATGAAAAAAATTAATTGCTCTACCAGAAAATCAATCTGAAATTGATACATATGTTATATTTCCATTATTACACTTTGAGTAAGCTTAAGTTGTTTTTTTAAGACTTTCAGATTATTACTTGTTTTATTTCTGTTATTAAATTATATTACATTAGAGTGTGTGAAATTTAAACTAGCAATCTTTATTATGAATTCTTCATATTTAATATATATAAGAAAAAATATATAAGAAAAAAGTTTTAAAATATTAGAATTAAGTAATTAATTTGTCTTGATTAATAAATTTAAGGTAAACAAAAGCAATTATTTTTTCAATATAATTAATAAGGCATTTATGAGCTTAATATAATGGCTTTATATGTTTATGTGATTATAATATTGTATTTATTTGTATTTATTTCATAAATATATATGTATTGTGTAGTGCTGAATTGATTGCAAAGTATATGTATATCTTTAACGCCGATTTAAATATCTTTATTTATTTTGTTGAAACCGCAGAGATAGAGGTTGTACCCATAAAATGGATAAATGAAAGAGAAACTAAATGTTTTTGGCCTTATTACAAAAGCATCAACAGAGTCAAAAAACTGTTTTGTCAATTGAAATTCCTGATCCAAACACATGGACCAAATATGCTGCCAGAGTATTACATAAATACAGTAAATATATTTTTAACAAATTTTATAAATTACTTTTATTACTTTATGTATATTATTTTCTGGAAATAAGTTAATTTTTTATTAGAAATATAATTTTACTTATTTGAGAAATCATAAAAAATCTTATAATTTTGAAATATATTTATAACAAATTACAATAGTCAATTCTGAAAGATAAACTTTATATTGGTAACAGTATATTGGATAAATATATAGTTTGTAGTAAGTACACATTGTTTAATTGCAGATACATATCAAGAAGCTCGCTCTCACTTGTCAAAAGCTGAATATACCTCCCATCTTGATTCGGAAGAAAATAATGAACACAAAATAAAAGAAAAAGAATACAGAATAGAATTCATTCTTCAAGTAAAGAGAGTCTTGCTTCAAATAAACCAAAACAAAACAAAATAAAAGTAGACTAAGGTCTCCTCCTAAAATTAGATCACCTGATAAATGTACTTTAGCCAGAGAAAACTCTGTTAGCCAGAGAGAACAGTTATCACGTGTAAGAAATGTTAGAGAAAATGAAAATGTTGTACCTACTACTTCTATAAATGGTACAGTCGGTCACAGAAAGGAAAATTCAGTTTTACGTGTAAGAAATGATAAAGACTATGAAAATTTTACTAACTCTGTTGTACCTACTACTTCTATAAATGGTACAAAAAATTCAGTTTCACGTGTAAGGAGTGATACAGAAAATAAAGATTATACTATCTCTAATATACCCCTTCTAGAAATTCAGGTTAGTTCTTTTGTAAAATTGTAACATTTTACTAGTAATTGTATATTTAGTCATAATTAGAAGTTTAGAATGCTCTCTTTCAATCATTATCTTTAAAACTAAAATACGAAAAAAGTATAAAAATAAAAAGTCTCTCATTTTATAATTGACATTGCTTCTTTTATATGAAATTTAAAAATGTACAACAGAAAATGTGCTGAATCTATAAGTATTTTTTCAAGTATAAGTATTTTTTCATGTATAAGTATTTTATATAAATATTTAAATCAAAGTTAGAATAAATTATGTCAGATTTAATACAGTCAATGATGTTAATGATGGATCTCAAAAAATGTAACACTCTCACTATGTTTTTATAATTTTCAGTGATAGGAAGATACTGCTCAAATTCATCAAGTTGTGTTTCATTATCAATTGGCCAGCATTAGGCCATTTGTTTCTTGAAAAACCTTTAATCTTTGAGGTCTTAAAAGGCTCAATATTTCAGTCAAATCAGGTATAATAATATTATTCTGAATGTAATAAAGCTTTCTAAGTTTTTTCAAAATTAATAATTCCAATGGTTCTGTTATACAAAAATAACAGATTAATTAATATAATTTTATTAAGAATAGTTTTGATTAACTTTTTGTCTAATTTGAGATTAGTGGAAACTTTATTAATTTAATAATGTGTCTGTTTTTAGATATTGAAATTTAGTCATGTTGGAGATCATACAGTAGCGAGAATTGCTAGAAAAATAATGAAAACTCATAACTTCAAAATTTGCGATTTTCAACTGGGGAGGAAGAGCTCCAAAAAAGCCCTTTAAAGAACTTAAATCAAAAAATTTGATTCTTGGTACATTTTATTTGATTATAATTAAATAAATTTATACTGTTTTATTTAATTTTATTTTAAGTGTTAATTTTATAAATAAATAAAAATAAAAATGTTTTAATTTTAATGTTATTAATTTAGCTATTTTTTTTTAGATCTGTACGCAAAGCAATTCCTTCGATGTCAACACACGAAATCAAAGTTATTAAAGATTGGATTAAAACAAGCCAAGACCCGAGTTACGTTGCGTAGTACTTAATTCATTTCCGTGTAAATTTCATGGTAACATTTTTATATAATTTCAACGTAATTATTAACTAACTTTCAAAAAATCAATTAAAATTTTTGTTACGTATTATTTTTATATAAAATCACAGGTTGTATTTAGGTTATGGTTTTTTCTATATATAGTAATTTACATCATTATTTAACATAATTCTATAAAAAAATTAATATAACACATATAAATAAATAAATTTATATATATCTTAATAAAAGAAAATTCTACAATTCTAATAGAAATAGGCTCCAACGTAGAATTTTCTTTTATTAAGATGTATATAAATTTATTATAAACTTTTTATTAGTCGGCCTAACTGACAATAATTTAATAATTATAATGACGTTTTGACCTCTATTTTGGGTCTTTATCAAGTTAATGATGGATCAATGTGCGTCAAACGTTATAAAATTACAAGTCATCGTTAAACTTTAACGGGGCGGTTGAAAAACAGAATGTAAACTTGTGAGGCATGACCGTCGCTGGTCGTTTGTCGGGCGCTATACGTGACGGTCATGCCTCACAAAGTTTACATTCTGGTTTTTCAATCGCCCCGTTAAAGTTTAACGATGACTTGTAATTTTATAACGTTTGACGCACATTGATCCATCATTAACTTGATAAGGACCCAAAATAGAGGTTAAAACGTCGTTATAATTATTAAATTATTTCCAGTCAGGCCGACTAATAAAAAGTTTATATTATTTCATCACTGGCGAAAGATTTTTTTTTTTTTATAATTTATTAATTTATATACGTTAATAGAGTCAAGTTTAATTGAATTTTTTTAATTAAAAAATATATAAATTTATTAATTTATATACGTTATATTAATTTTTCTCATAAAATTATGTTAAATAATGATCTCTAACAGAAATAAAATATAAAGTAATATCTTTTTTTGTTATCACAGTCTTATATATAGATGCTAAAATTTTATTTGTTTTGTGTGTGTGTGTGTGTAAACATTTTTGAAAAACACTTTTTGAGACAATTTTATATAATTTTAAGTAAACGAACAAAATAACAGACATATGTATGTACACGTACAACAAAATATATAGATATATATTAAAACACGTTCGGGATATCTATTAAATATTTGTTTCATATCTCTATAAAAAAAGATATTTATAGAATGTATTTCTACTCTATAAAATATAAGAGAGAATATATGTATCGATAACTATAAAATATAAAATAGGAATTTTAAACAATAGTGCCCGTTATAGCAGTGTTTGTAGATGATGATGATACTTCTCTTATGCTAATAAAAATGCAATAGAACTTCCACTGGTGCAAACATTATTTTTTGCGTAAAAAAGCGAAAAAAGTATTTTGTTATACTTAAAGCTTAATATTTCAGCGGTCTCTTTTACTTCGTGATTATATTTATAAATATATAACTTGTTTCTGTAAAATTTCATATTTTATTTTTTAATTGTGATAAAAAAATTATCTTAAATTAAATAACGGTAAATGCACATAAAAGGTTAAACCTCACCAATTTTATCGTCACTTAAATATGTTGTGGAGGAGGTCTTTCTGAGTAATTTTACGTAAAAAAGTGGGGGACGATATTAGTTTAGAAGATACAATAAATTGAAGTTTAACATTAAAGTTCGTACATGCTGTAATAATATGTTATTTTTTCAGTACTAAGAGAAGTAATTTGCTGATATGTGTGTATAGTCAATACACATATCAGCAAATTACTTTTCTTAGAACTATAATGTTTATTAATGTTACTTTTAATACCTAAAAAAAGTATTAAAATTGTGAAATTTTGCTATTTCTTCTAAACCAATGTCGTTTCCTCACTTTTTTTCTTGCATAGATCTACTCAGAAAGACTTCTCCTACAACATATTTAAGTAGCGATAAAATTGGTGAGGTTTGACCTTTCATGCACATTTACCCAAATAACATTTAGTTTAAAATTTTTCAGCATTTTTTAAAGTCTATATAATTTATATTACAGAAATTTTCATACATATTTTAGAACGTTTATTTAAACATTTTTATATTTTTTTAGAATATTTATTTTAACGTTTTCTTTACTAGTTTATAACGTTTATTTCAACGTTTCTTTAATTAATTTATAACGTTTATTTCAACGTTTTTCAAACTAGTTTAAAATACCGTTTTCATACGAGACATTTTGACGGTTTTAAGAAACGTACTTTTATACATAATAAAAATGTATCGGTTAAACGTTTTTAAAACATTTATTAAACATAAATAGTCTGCTTGGGTACTATAGGATTTTTAGCACTCGGATGGGGAATCCGAACGCAGCCCAGAAAGAGCGCAAAATGAGGGGAGTGTTGCGAATAAGAGAACGACTTCCGTGGCCAGTAATGAATTGCATCGGGGCTCGATGTCGAACGACCGTTTCACGTACACTGTCAGAATTCGAATCGATCAAAGATCTTGATTCATCTGTTGTCTGCCGCAAACGCGATACGGAAATCTTGCAAGAGCATCGACTTGATGCCCTTGCGACGGAGATCTTGTCCACGAGGCAGACGACGATTGCGAACAATGCGAACGCGACGCGATGATAGTGATCGGAGGCTGAGCTTACCTGGTGAGAAGGAAGGTCACCCTCGAAGATAGCAGTTGACCGCTCTTGGCGACTCGGAGTATATTCGTGCTTCTCCCGGTTGAACGGAGGGGCACGTTAAAGAACGTCTCGGGTTTCTTGACAATCACGCACTTTTAACAACTTATTAGGCGGCAATGCCGCGCATGAATCGGTGGAGAAACCACGCACACAGAATATTTGCACAGAAATCACTTGATTTGGAAACGTGCGAAACGAGTCTGCCACGAGGCCGTTCTCTTCCGCCAGGAGAGTTCTCGAGAGACGGAAACGGGGGAGAGATCCGGAACGCGGCGCTCTCTGATCGATCCAATGATTGACGGCGTTGCGCGAGGGGCGCAGTTATCGCGAACAAAGACACTGCGCATGTCCGGAGTTGCGCCGTGCTCCGATTCTCGCCGGCATGGCATGCTCGCACCTGTGCGTGGGGCGGCATCCCGCATCGACGCGTGAACAACCACGCGGGGCGGCGTGATCGACAACCCCGGATCGAAGTGCCACGAGACTGACGGCAGGCACGTAGCGGTCAGCCTCGCGGCCCGATGCTTACATCGAGATTGCTATGTTCGATCCTTAACAACCATTAACATTTAATATATTATAGTTGAATGAAATATTTAAAATCCGATTGTGTTTAAAATTTCTTTACACAAAGAGATATTAAAAATATAATTGACAAACTCAAGTTTCCAAATTATTTATAATAATAATTATATACATTTAATTTAAGTTTTACACATTTATATATTTAATTTAATAGTTTTTATACTTTAAATAATTAAATATCAACATTTTACGTAAAAATATTTAGAGAAATCTGTAGGTATTTCTTTTAAAATATATTTTTGATTATTTTCAACTGCAAGTTTAAAAAAAAAATAATAACGAAAATGTCTTAAACAAGGATTCAGTAAACAAGGAAAAAGAAAAAGTTAACGTACCAATATCGATTTTAAAATCAATATTATCTGAAATAAGGTAAATATTATTTATTTATTTCAATATGTTAAAATCCCAGTAAAAATAGCCTAGTAAAATGATGTCAATATAACTTCAAAATTTGGAAATCTAAAAAGTAGTAGCACAGATGTCATATAATGATTATTTAAATATGCCTCTTTTAATACTTAAACTGCAACTTTTAATATGTATATATTAAAAGAAATTGCCTAAGAAAAAATAATTTTGACTAATTATGTATGATCATATATTATTGTTTATATGATCAGATCCGAAAATTGGCCAGGTCTAACCATGCATGCTCATACAAAGTCATATAGACGGTCATATCTATTCATATATGACCATTAAAATAATCACATCTATTCATATATGAGTCACGCATTGTAATCCGTTTATTACGGATCAATTCGATATTTCTCTGAAATTCATAATAACTTATATTTTATTCTTAACTGCTTTACTGTCAAGAATCTCAAAATGTTTTATCATTTGAAAACAAATTCAAAAGTAAACACACAATTCTTATAAAAGAAAGTGGAGATTTTATGTTATTAAATCTTAGGAACATTAAGTCAATCTGTCAAGTTCTGAAAGTCGGTGATTATATATGTAAACGACCGAATACTGTTAAACAAATATGGTAAATAAAATGAATTTTCAATATAATATTATTATTTATAATAAAAACCCATTATATTCGATAATTTTGTATTATAATGTAGTAATTGTGCAGAAATGATGATTTTGCAAGAACACTTTATATCACGAAGTACTGAGTTATTACACTTGGAATAAAAATTCATTTACAAAAAGAAACGTGGGAAAAAATGTAGAAGGATATTCCCCCACACAGCAAATTAATCCCGGGATCGTCCCTGAAATTGTCCAATTTCTAACCCGGCAGGATAAAACATCTTATGGCTGTCCATAGGAGATATAAGTAAGACCTTGTCCTTGAGTAGGAACTCAAGATCAATATAGGACGGTTTGAGGATATCCCGTCGTAACAGTGCATAGACGAGAAAAGGCCCACTATCTATAGGACATCCATACGAGATATAGGTAAGACATTACCTCATTCAAGATCAATATGGGATGGTTTAAGGATATTCCGTCCGTAACAGTGCATAGACGAGAAAAGGCCCACTATCTATAGGACATCCATAGGAGATCTAAGTAAGACATTGTCCTACTCAAGGTTAATATGGGATGGTTTAAGGATATCCCGTCGTAACAGTGCATAGACGAGAAAAGGCCCACTATCTATAGGACATCCATACGAGATATAAGTAAGACATTATTCCACTGAAGATCAATATGGGATGGTTTGAGGATATCCCGTCATAACAATGCATAGACGAGCAAAGACCCACTATCTATAGGACATCCATACGAGATATAAGTAAGACATTATCCCACTGAAGATCAATATGGGATGGTTTGAGGATATCCCGTCATAACAGTGCATAGACGAGAAAAGGCCCCACTATCTATAGGACATCCATAGGAGATATAAGTAAGACATTGTCCTACTCAACGTCAATATGGGATAATTTGAGGATATCCCGTCATAACAATGCATAGACGAGCAAAGGCCCACTATCTATAGGACATCTATAGGAGACCTAAGTAAGACATTGTCCTACTCAAGGTTAATATGGGATGGTTTAAGGATATCCCGTCGTAACAGTGCATAGACGAGAAAAAGCCCACTATCTATAGGACATCCATAGGAGATATAAGTAAGACATTGTCCTACTCAACGTCATATGGGATGGTTTGAGGATATCCCGTCATAACAATGCATAGACGAGCAAAGGCCCACTATCTATAGGACATCTATAGGAGACCTAAGTAAGACATTGTCCTACTCAAGGTTAATATGGGATGGTTTAAGGATATCCCGTTGTAACAGTGCACAGACGAGAAAAGGCCCACTATCTATATAGGACATCCATAGGAGATATAAGTAAGACATTGTCCTACTCAACGTCAATATGGAATAATTTGAGGATATCCCGTCATAACAATGCATAGACGAGCAAAGGCCCTACTATCTATAGGACATCTATAGGAGACCTAAGTAAGACATTGTCCTCCTCAAGGTTAATATGGGATGGTTTTAAGGATATCCCGTCGTAACAGTGCATAGACGAGAAAAGGCCCCACTATCTATAGGACATCCATACGAGATATAAGTAAGACATTATTCCACTGAAGATCAATATGGGATGGTTTGAGGATATCCCGTCATAACAATGCATAGACGAGCAAAGGCCCACTATCTATAGGACATCTATAGGAGACCTAAGTAAGACATTGTCCTACTCAAAGTTAATATGGGATGGTTTAAGGATATCCCGTCGTAACAGTGCATAAACGAGAAAAAGCCCACTATCTAGAGGACATCCATAGGAGATATAAGTAAGACATTGTCCTACTCAACGTCAATATAGGATAATTTGAGGATATCCCGTCATAACAGTGCATAGACGAGCAAAGGGCACTATCTATAGGACATCTATAGGAGACCTAAGTAAGACATTGTCCTACTCAAGGTTAATATGGGATGGTTTAAGGATATCCCGTTGTAACAGTGCATAGACGAGGAAAGGCCCACTATCTATAGGACATCCATAGGAGATATAAGTAAGACATTGTCCTACTCAACGTCAATATGGGATAATTTGAGGATATCCCGTCATAACAGTGCATAGACGAGCAAAGGGCACTATCTATAGGACATATATAGGAGATCTAAGTAAGACATTGTCCTACTCAAGGTTAATATGGGATGGTGTAAGGATATCCCGTCGTAACAGTGCAATAGACGAGAAAAGGCCCACTATCTATAGGACATCCATAGGAGATCTAAGTACCCGGGAAAAAATGGAAGAGATCTGATCAGATCTCATCAGATCCGATCCACTCAGATCTGGTTTGATCAAAATATTGGCCCTATCTGATCAGATCCAATCAGACATGAGTAGATCTGATTCGATCTTAGCGGATGAAGTTAGATATGTAACGAGAATAATCTATTATATCTGCTCAGATCCAATCAGACATGAGTAGATCTGATCCGATTCGGTGTCCATCCACTGCAGAAATTGTTGTTTTTAAATGTTATTTTTTAAATATGCCACTTTATTATAAAAGTGGATTCACGATACAAAAGTTGTGCCGTTCCACGATTTACATGGCGCAACTTAGCACGACACTGCCGTATCTGATACCGTTCTTATACCACTGTTTATCAAATTTTAAACACGAGAATCAGATTCTGTCGGATGCCATCTATCGGATACTTAAGATGCAACATTATGATCTGATCATACATAATTTTATATGACTATATAAGTTTATATGTGATTATATTATTTTATCAGTTTAAATTATAAAAATGTGTTGCAAAATAATTTAAAAGATTTATGTTTTATATACACATATACACATTAATCTTTTATATTTACCTATTATTAATTAATTTTGCATGGTA